>JAYDZE010352037.1:0-36543 GCA_034509125.1 Monilaria moniliformis
TGGGTGCAGCTACACCACTGTGGATGTTTATCATCACTTTGTGTCTGTTTAATTTCATCAATCAATGTTTGTATATTTAATCAATGATGATTAAGCGCTTCAATCTTTAATAATTTGTTGTTATTGTTGTTGTTATATACTATCTCTGTCTACTAAAAATAGTCTTGTTAGTGGATGACACGAATTGTAATGCTCAATTGGTAAAGTAAAAAAGAGAGGGGGGGGAATGGTTCGAGAGATAAAAAGTGGTTGGTAAAGTAGGAGAGAAAATGAGTAAAAATGGTTAGAGAGAAAAAAAAAATGGTAGATCCTAGTGATATATATTGCAAATAGGTTGATGTTTATAGGTATTGTGTTGTGAGAAATTTTTTGAAATTAGAATGAGACTAATTTTAGTGGACGGACCAAAATATATATAAAAAAAGGATTATTTTAGTGGACGGATGGAATATATATATCACTTCAGCTAATCTTGGCCACATTTTTAACAGTCTATTACCATTTTTTTATGAATGATATAACTAAAGTTGAATGAGATGGATATTTAGAAATAATATATGATCAAGTTATATATGAATTATTGGCCTCAAAATGAAAAAAAGGAAAAAGAAATGAAGAAACTCATTATTGTAAACTGTATGTCTTATTATGATAATTAAAGAAATGACAATTTTTTACTTTTCTTTTTTGTTAAAAGGTTAGTATACAAAATACTAATTAACAAGTAATAGGGAAGCTAATAGAACTTAATAGTTGTTATTAATAGTTATATTAATAAATATTATTAACTGTAACTCGTCTGCTTTCTCTGTTTGTGTTTTATTATTATCGTTATTATTAATATTTATACTAATATAATAGCAAAATAATAAATAAATAAAATAAACCCATCGAGCATGCCAAAAAACACAGAGGATTAAATTCCCATTGGAACTTAATACATAGAATTTATATTATATTCTTATAGTTTTATCATTTTATTTTATTTTCATTTATAGTAAGGGCGATGAGGAACATTGGGGATTGAACCATTGATCTCACTTTTTACACAGATGAGTTTGCTTGAATGTTTTAAACAGCGGCGGACGCAGAAAATAATATTAGTAGAGACTTCACTAATTTTATATTTTTCTTTAACAAGAAATATATATATCAAATTATTAGTGGAGTAACTTTTTGATTTTTGCAGTCTTTCTTCTTCAAACTATTTCTCTTCTTCTTTATCAAACTATTTTCTACAGCCGTTGTTTCTCGACATCCATTCTTTTTCCCTTTTCTCTGCAATTTCAGTCCCCCCATCCTCCAACTTATGGCATTTCAGTCTTCAGAGGCTTCGGCTAGATAAGGGCCGAAGATAATTTTCGATATTTTCCAAACATTTAAAGTAGAAAAAATATATATTAGTAGGGGCTTAAGCCCCTCCCCGTTATTCCTTATTGTGTCCGCCGTTGGTTTCGAATGAACTTATAGTGCTATAAATAAAAATCGGTTTTTGCCGAATTCGAGTTGCACATGATATCTACTTCTAACCCTTTGTAATCAAGCCTGATAATTTATTGATTTTGCAAGAATTATCAAGCAAGATTTTCATTGAAGAGTTGTATTGGGCCAAAATGGTCGTAGCCAAAGGGACGTGCATGCATGCGGCATGCCTGTAAAATATAATTACTTATTATTTCTATATCCCTAAATAATTGGACATAAAAGATTAGTAGATTTGATTTTATACTGGTTTCCACTTTTGGTTGGAAAAGTGGAAATTATATAAGGATAAATTGTTGAATGGCCTCAGCAGGTGTCCCATGTTTATGTAAGAAGCCACTTAACAAAATGCATATGGGATAACATCAATCCACTCATTCATATAATGTATGTAAATCAAACCAATCTTTTCCCCCTCCTACTTGGAGTTTTTATTTATTTTTATAAAATTGCTTTAAAGCCCAGGATATGCATCTCATCTAATCTCCACACTGGAAAGTCTCTGCATTTTTCTTCATTATGTTACCTTTATTTGCTTTTCTATTATGATCCCTTCAATTCTCTCTCTCTCTCTAAAGGATATATTAATATTATTTCTGGTTGCGAGCTATGCAATATCTTAATATCAAGAAAAATAATTAGTTTATAATTAACTGAGAGTGTTTAAAGTTTAAGATAGATTCATATATGAGATCATTCTATTTGTTTTTGTTTTTGATAAATACCACATTAGAAAAGTAAGCAACGACCTATATATATATATATATATGGAGTAGTGATCATATCCGAACTATTTCTTATTGCAGAACTAAGAAATATTCTGGAGCATTAACACTCTGGGTGCTTAGAGTATGAGAATGTATAAGATATATATGTAAGTAAAGATTTATAATTTGGCATTGTATTGAAGCAGTTATGACCGAAACATTGATGGGTAGTCAAAGTTGATATCCGAATTCTCAACTTTAACCATTTTTATTCCACAACTTACCCAACAAAAATTTGCCGCACCAACCAATTATTTTAGGAAACTATATTATTAAGGATTAATCCTGATTTGTGTCTCCGACTTTGAGCATTTCTTGAAAAATGTCTCGAACTTCCATTTTCTCTTTAAAAACTCTCAACTTTCTAAATTTTCCTGAAAATGTTAAAAGTTTTTAGAGAGGGAACAAAAATGAGGGACATTTTTTAGAAAATATTAAAAGTTGGAGACGCAAATTATGATTAATTATGATAATATTGGGCCATGGTGTCACTCAATCAGTGGAAGCCCAGCCCACATTACGTTTTAAGTCGAAGATCAAGAGTTAACCCTCTCGTTTTTACGCAGGATGGGCCAGCGGGCCTAATTGGTAAAGTAGTCATTTGGACTGCTTGACCAGCTCATCACACACTTTCCTCGCCCTTCTCATAGCAAGTTTCTTCTTCAAACCAACGGAATTCTTGCACAGCAGCAACGCCAAGTACCAATTCTTCACCTCCTCGACATTGCCTTAAGTGTAGCTGTTGGGCTGCAGACCCTTCAGCTCCACCTCCCTCACCAATTCAACGCCTTCCCACAATTTTTTATCTCTCACCATCCCCTGCAGCCTCGAGCTATATAACCCCTCAGATGAGGATCCATTTCATCGAGCAAGGAAACGCATCATCGAAGGATCGCTCAAGTCTAGGAGATGGCGTTTGGCTGTGTAGCCAGCTTTGCAGGAATTCTTGGAAGAGCGTGATGGCTTTGTCCAAGTTATTGAAAGGGAAGCAGGCGGAGAGGAGGGCGTTCCAAGGACAAGACGTTGCGCAGGTTGGGCCGACTAGGAACAGAGCCAGCCCAATAGATAACTGGATTCTACCAGTTTTTTTTCTTTTCTTCTATAAGCACAAAATTAATTAAAGTGCAGATATTATTTTATTTCAGGGCATACGCAACGGGGCCGCGGAAGCGACCGGGGGAGCGATGCGATGGGCGGGGCGTGAGCGGTGGCGTTGTGGGGGGGGGGGGGGGTGATACGGCAGGCGTTGATCGCGCTGTCCTATAATAATTCTCTCATCACATATAGTAGCTAGAAATTAATGTATCAAGTTTAAGCTAGGTAGCTAGAAATTGAATAAAGCATTAATTGGTATGAGACCAACATTTATTGAGATATACTAGAGAATATCAAAATTTAAAATTAATTTTTAATTAAATATTTTATTTTATTTTTTATTTATATACATTATGTAGTATTTAGAGAATGTGTGTGCATTTTTTATTTATTTTATAAATCGAGCACTAAACAAATCCATGGTATCAAACATATCATTCCATAAATATGACATACATTATCTATGTTATATAATCAAAACATATTCATATGTATCAACATACAGTTAGTTTAGTATAAAATTAAATCGAACAAATCAAATAATTGTATTCTCATCAAATGAACAAAATCTGTTTTTTTCTTCTAAAATTTTAATAAAAAACAAACTACGAAAATTTAAATGAAATGACTAAAAAATAAATGAAAAAAAAACTAGAGATAGGGAGAAATAGTGGTGAGTGTGTGTGAGACAGAGAGAGATAGAAAGAGAGGAAGAGTGTGTGTGTGTATGTGTGTGCGAGAAAAAGAGGAGAGAGTGTGTATGAGAGAGAGGGGTGCGTAAGAGATAGAGTCTGAGAGAGAGGTTGTGTGTGCGTGAGAAAAAGGGGGTCGTGTGTGAGAGAGAGAGAAAGCACACGGGATATGAAATTTTAAATATCTATTTAAGCTATGAAATTCAAATTATAGAAATTGAAAATTTGAAATTAGAATTTTATTTCAAATCCAAATATTTTTGTGATATCAAATAGTAAATTTAGAATTGGTAGCTCTAATTCCAAATCCAAAACCTCAATTGCATAATACCAAATACACATGTATATATTTTAGAGAAATAGAGAAGTTTATATATTAATTTTAATTTTGTATATCAAACATATTCTTTGTCGACGGGAGGGGGTAAGATCCTATTCCTTTACTTCAATTTTATTTTACCGTGAAATAGTGGACTTTATCAATTTAGATAAACTCCTGTGAATAATATAATATAGATCCGCATATGTCAAGTGCAAAAATATTAAAAATTAAAGGAAACTGGCTCTTTCTTTTATACTATATATATAACTAAGTGAATCTATATTTAGAATCTTTTATTATCTATTTGTGCGATATTATTTATTGCATAGATAGATAAAGATATGTAGTAATTTCTAGGATTCAAAATTCTCATTGTATATATATTTTTCTTATATAAATCATAAATTTTAAATCTTTAATATTGTCATGTGTCTATCATCCATAAATATAGACGAAGATTTAATATTGTCACGTGTCAATCATCTACAAAGGCGGAATGAAGTTAATTGGCCATTTAACAATAGGAGAAAATTGTTGCAGCTGGATCATAAATGGTAATAATACATGTGCATCTACATATAGTTTAAAGTAATAGATCATACCTATGATGTGCCTATTTGTTGACGATGGCTAATCTAGACATGAATTCCAAAATAATTGGTAATCAAGCAGTGGCGGATCTAGACAAAAAAAATATGGGCGGAAAAAAAATAAAATTTTTAAATATAATACTCAAATATATTTTTTTATAATAAAATAAATAATATATTACAATTCAAGTAGCACTAACGTCTGTTAACCGCGACAACTGACTTCTACGAGTATCTATAGTTTGAAAACATATCAAAAAAATTTCATTAGAAACCCTAGCGAAGATAGACCTTTCATTATATGTCACCAAATTGTCGTTCAACCAATCATCTCCCATCCTATTTCGTAGGTCGTTCTTGACAAATTTAATAGAAGAAAATACTCTTTCAACAGATGCAGTAGCTACAGATAAGAGCAATACCAATTCAATCAAGCGGTAAACTAATGGAAAAATTCTATCTTTTTTAGTTTCAACAATCTTTCGAGAAAGGATATCCAAATCTTCAATACCAATTAATCGTTCATCTTTTCTCATAACATAAAAAAAAATAGATGTTCGGGGGCAAGAGTGGGGGGCGGAAGGGGTGGTGAGGGGGGTGGGGGGGTCGGCCGCCCCCAGATCCGCCGCTGAACCCACATATATATAAAGTTAGGCATCAAAACACTTAAACACACCATTTAATTCTCTTAAAACTGGAAAAATAAACAAGTGTGAATGGAATTCAAAATTATAAAAAAAAAAATTCCAGTCAGTCTAAATAATTGTAAATCTGAAGATTAACGCATTCTATTTCATAGATTTACTTTCAGATGTTGAGCACATTGGATAATGAAAAGATTACATTGAGCGATAGATTTGCATCTAAAGATCAGATAATCTCAGTTAATTGAATTTAATTTATTTAATTAGAAGGGTATTATAAAAAGAAGCAACTGGGAATATTAAATTAGGCATAGAAGATAGAACTGCTGCCACATGACCAGACTGTCAACTTACTCAGTAGTCAACTGAAAATTTATTAATTTCTTAAGTTAATTAAATAAATCCCAAAACCAGTAATTAGCGTGTCAGAGGGATTATTTTATGCCTCACCCCTTCAGTATGAGGTTGTCCTTATTCATTAATACGAATTATAAATTATTTTATAGAACTAATAATATAATTAATTATAGGATACGAATATTCATACCTCATAGACCTTTTCTTGCTGCCTTTTATTATTTCCAAGTCCAATTGTAAAAATAGTGGGATTATACGTGTTAAATGATTTTCTTAATAACTGATTTTCCTTGAAGTCCATTAATTATTTTCTTTATTTCACGCAATTATTATTTTCTTACTTCAATCAGTTATGGTTCCTCTTCACTTACGGTGGATATATAGATATAGTTAGTGCTTCAGGGGATCCGCAATGTTGGTTTTTCTATCCCTTCTCGGTGGGACGGGAAGCTCGCGGGTCGAACTGCAGCGCCTCGGCGGGATAGGCATCGCGAAGCGGAGGGAAAGAGGGATGGTTAAGAAAATGCAATAAATATAATAAATAATAAATGAATAAAAAATTTAATAATATAAGGGAATGGAAGGTTAAGGGATGAGAATTGTTGGTGTTGTCTGTTAGTGAAGGAATGAAATAAAAAGTGTTGTGGAGCACTTGAATAGTAAATGAATAATATAAGAGAAGAGATGGTTAAAAGACACTACTGTGGATGATCTTAAGTCAATATTTAGAATATTCACTTCCCGCCATTCCAATCAGGATTAATTATATATAATTTAGAAAATTATATTGATTTAGCCTAATAATATGATTTTGTAATAATTTTAGTTAATAAATTATTTAAACCCAATAAAAATAAGCCAGATGTCATCCAACTGCCAACATGGATAAAACAATAGTGTTCAGCGTTTGAGGTGAATGCTAATATTTAGCCTAATAATATGGCTTTGCGATAGGTTTAGCCTAATTCATCAATACATATTTTTCAAAAAAAAAATCTTTAATTAAGCTAAAATTGTCATAAAATCATATTATTAAGCTAAACTCATGTATGCGCTTCAATCGTGGAATGAAGTGGTTCAGTCCAAGCTAGCAACAGCTTGTCACTGCCTTTACCGTCCCAGGTTGGGCAAATTACAAAGTATTCAATTTATTTTAGTTTTATTGTAATTTTTACATTTCTTGGTAACTTTGATTCAAAATTCCAAACCCTAGTCGCTTAATAATCATATAGTATGCATTAAAAATTAGAGGTGTCTTAAAGAAAGACTAGCTAGATAATTAAATTAAGAAAATTGACCCATTATACTTTAATTTCGTCTGCGTTTTGACTAAGTCCATGGCCAGGAATTTTGACTTTGAACTTACCAAGAATACAGAGACAAGATAGTGGAGGTGATTAAATTTGAGGTAGAAAGATAGCAAAGGTAGTTAAAATACTACCTGAGTAGCAGTTGTGTGTGATGATATGACTGCATTTGGTTTTATTAAAACAAAAAAATAATTACAATGAGATGACTTTTAGTGCTTTTGGAAAATGTCGCCTGAGTTTCATTTTATCTTTACAATCTTTATATAAAAGGGCATATGTATTCTAAACCGACACAAATGGATAGATAGAGAATACCTAGAGGCGCAAGACAATCCTCTTTAATAATAATAAATCGACCTTATATTTTTGAATTGCACATAATCCCTAGCTTTTGGTAGACAAGAACTAAAATCCACTACTAAAATAACGGAACTTAAAACAAACAAAAAAATAGAATTGTGGGATGCATTGTTCTCGACATCAATTGGTTTATTGTGTACCAAAACGCTAGAGAGTTTTGTGCAATTCAAAAATATGAGGTGAAATTATTATTATTATTATTATTATTATTATTATTATTATTATTATTATTATTATTATTATTATTATTATTATTATTATGTTTTTGTTGTTGTTGTTGTTTAAATCGTGAGTTGGAAAAGAAAATCCACCCAAGTAGCTGGCGAATTGATTCATCATTCCTTCGCCATAACATGTGAAAAATGAAAGTTTGGAATATTTTCCAAAAAATGCTCAAAGTTGGATATACAAATCAAGATTAACCCTAAAGTTTATTAAATATATATTACAAAATGTGAATTTAGATGCATATATTAATATCATTTTATAAATTTGTTGACTCATTCACAACAGTATATGCATCTGAGTATATATTTTCATTACAATAAATTGCGCCTTTTAGCGACGAAAAATTCTGTCGTTAAAAGAAAATAATCTGTCGTTGATTAATCAATGTCAGATTTAACGGCGGAATATAACGTCGTTAAATAGCTCGTCACAGACATTATTAACAACGTAATATGTCTGTCGTTAAAATAGGAAACATAATAATGACGGAAAAAGCCCCCATTAATAGAACAGATATGACGTAACATATATATAGACAAAAATACCTCCTTGTCAAAATGGATGACGATGTAAGGACGAAGATTTCCATCGTTGAAATAATACTATAAAGATTTTATTTTAAATATTAAAATATTAACAACAGAATATATAATAGTTAATCTATGTTACATATACAAATATTTTAAATTATTTTTTATTTTTCGTAGTTAATACGTCGTGAAAAAAAGATATATATATATATATATATATATATATATATATATATAAAACCTATAATTATAATTTTGATTTTGGTTGAAGACCAATACTAATCAACGAAGCATAAATAATATTATTAATATTATACAACACATAGTTGAAGCCTGACTATATCCAAGATAGAAATTCGGGAATCATGCAATAATCGATAAGTGAGAAAGAAGGGGTAGACCTATAATAACTACGAGTATCTATAGGTGGTCGCTCTATTAAAAGCATGGGCGTATCCACATGTATGGATGTCAGTTCAACTCGAATTTATTGGTTGGCCCTACTACTCCGCTAGTTTTAGGGGATTATGATTGAAAATTTATATCCCAATAAGATTCAGGTCCGATTAGTCCACACCAGATTAGCTCATAACTCAGAACCCGATGGATTAACTCTAGATGCAACTATTTCATATTCTTCCGCCTTATTTGACAACTAATTTGACACTTCAATGATATTTTGATAATATTAATAACTACAAAAAAAAAAAAATTAACCTTTCAATTTATATTATATATATATACATATATATATATACACACACACACACACACACACATATGCATTAGATTTTTAATAATATAAATAATAGTATATAAATGAATTGGAAAATTCAAGTTCACTATAACCAATATTATGAAACATGTTTTGAAATTTAACGAAATACATTTGTGTTTCATTTTAATTTTATAATTCTTAAATTAGGTTTTTTTTATCATGCCATGATCTATAATAATATATTCTTAAGTTAAATCATTCAATAACAAAAGATTTATCCAACGGTATTCTTATCTGATGCCATTTATTTTTAGTTTTTACACTAGTTGTATTTAATCGTGTTTTAGTTTAAGTATATATTCTAAAAATTTTCCAATTTGTGTAAATGTGTGAATATAAATGATAAGTAAACAAGTATAGTAGTGAAAGTAAGCACAATTTGCACAAGTAGAGAGAAATATAAGGTAGAGATGAAAGAAATTGGAGGTGGAGAAGAGAGAACTATTGTTAATACAAGAGGTGTAAGTTGAAATGAGGATGATGAGAGAAAATTTGAATATGAATTAAAATTTGGAAAAAAAATCGAAAAACCGCCGGTTTTGCAGCAAAAACCGGTGGTTTCTTCAGCAGCCTGCAAAAGCTAAAAACCGACAGTTAAACTGTCGGTTCAGTTTTAACTAGGCATCCCTAACTCCATTTAATACTGACCAAATCCACAAATCACCTAACCTTCACAATAACTACCACATTAACACGAGACTAAAGAAACTTAAAAATCATACATGCAATCACACATCCTTCACTCTTTCCATCGAGAATGTGACATCAGAGCCCTCCGTTGCCTAGCAACTCACCTCTACTTTCGAATCTCCATCTCAATGGAGCCTCTCTCACAGCCACATTCAATTCCTCAGTCTCATCGCCTATGTCGTACTTTCTCTTTCCCTCTCTAAGCTCAGCTGTGTTTAATTTGCATAATTTCTACTTGAATTTGGTATATTTGGGGAAGAGCTACTCTATCTATGATTGTTTCATTGCATTGTAACTGCAGATTGCTTGCTATGAGAGAGAAATTAACCATCATAGTTGATTAGAAATTGCTTACAATGTGGCCACTATCTTCAAATTAAATTCAAAAGTGGGTTCGGTGCAAAAAAATCACATGAAAACTTTGGATGGAACGAAAAATAAGTAATACAAGAGAAAACCACATATTCGCAAGTAAAATTAATTTTTTCATTCATTTAATTTTCTGAAATTAACTTTATCGGCAGATGACGTCCGCCGGTAAAAATGAATTATTATTTATTTAATTTCCAAAACATGGTATTACTGGCGGGCATTATTGTTTATTTAATTTCCAAAACATGGTATTGTCCACCGGTAAATTCCACGGTAATGTTGGCGTGTACACATAGCGCCAAAATTAGCTGGAGATCCACTGGTAAGGTCGCAAGTAAATGTACCAAAGGATAGTCCCCCGTTAATTCGCTGGTACTTAGTGATGGACAATTTTCCATTGGTAAATCTTCCATTAAAATGCGAATTTTTTGTAATGGATTAGTTTTGATGATTTGTGAAACGATCGAAATAGATATGAATCGACATAAAATTGAAATAATATGGAGACATGCTGTAGTTTTGGGAAATGCACACACCTATATAGGCGCACCACTTGATGAAGGATGCATGCAATATATGTTCGGTGAGGCTATACAACCAAGTGAAATTGAACTGATTATTGATTTTGCAATGGTTACACAACAACAATTCCATCTGACTATTATTTATGAAAGATGAGAAGTATAGGAGAGACGAACATCTAAGTCTTCTATATGATAATATGGTTGACACAGAGAAAGATGACTTTGGTATGGGTCATCAATTAGATGTTGGAGGCATAAATTTGAGCTACAGTTCTAGTGAAGTCAACATATTTTCTTCGAAAGATCGTAATGATGCTCAAATCCGCTTTCTTTTTGGTGGACAGAAAATTCTGACAAATCAGAACATTTCAGTTCATAATCATGTGAAGATTCTTCTAACGATAAACTATTTGGTGTATTAAAACCCATATGTTTTGACATTGTGTGGAGAACAATCAGTTCCACAGTATGTGCATACGGGGTCATATTATTTTCGGTCTCTACCTAGTGAAGTTGAAGGTTATAGTGTACCTAATTTTGAAAATAATGCGGACAATGCATGGTATTGGAATTAGAGTTACCCCACACATATTGGTTTAGGAACAAAGGTGGATAGCAAACTGCATTTGAAGATTGTAGTTACTTTGTGGCTTTTGGAAGTTGTGTGACAGTACAAGGTTGATAAAAGCTAAGGGAAAATATGGCATGCAGTATGCAAATATCCATATGGGTTGCAAGGTCGTGTTGGTCAGACTGTGCTAAAATGTTATTGTGAGATCTGAGCAACACTGAGAGAGCATGACACAAAGATGAGAAATTAGAACTTGGGTTTATGGCCACACTTGTCTTGGTCATCGCAATTCAAGGGTACGTCAACCTTTCGTCAGCAATGGTTGCTTTGAAAGTTGGATATCAAATAGAAAATGATGTTGATTACAAGCCGTCAACCATAAAAAAAATGTGGAGGACAAATACCACGTGAAATGTAGCTATAAGAAAGCATGGTATGCTCAGGTGAAGGTTATTGAGCTTGTATTTGGTGGATGAAAGTGCTTATTTAGAGAATTTACAGTTATATGGATGAACTGCAAAAACATAATCCTAATACGATTGTTGAGTGGTTGCACGATAAAGATTCAGTTGCGGGATGAACAATGTTTTTGGGTATGTATTTTGGATATTTGGGCTAGCGTTAGTGGCATTTCAATCATCCTAACCAATTTTAACTGTTGATTGGACTCACTTAAGGGGAAGACTTAAATGTAAACTACTTATTGCAGTATGGTTCGATGCTAATACGAATTGTTTGCCTGTTGCACATGCCATTATGGATGAAGAAACAAATCACAGTTAAAATTGGTTTATGGGCCTTGTTAGAGTTTATGTAGCAACTGGTGATAGACAGTTGTACATAATATCTGATAGACACTATAGAATCACAAAATGCCATAAATTCCGACTTCCGGCAACAATCACCACAAAACCATCACGGATATTGCTTGGTGCATGTTAGGATAAACGTATTCCAGATACATAAGGACATAAAGGTAAAAATATTGGTATGGGCAATTAACATTGCAACACAGAAGCACAAATTTATCAAACGAATGCGTACACTTGGGAATGTTAGCGAATGAGTTGTGAGGTACCTCCAAGAGTTAGAATGAACAAAGTGGTCTCTGACATATGATAATATTATAGATGAGATATGACAACTACTAACATGGTGGATTGCCACAATAATGTGTTGAATGGTGCAATGGAACTACCAATCAGAGCTTGCATTGATATGACGTTTTGGAGGACAGTGGAATGGTTCATTAGTAGAGCAACAGAAGCGCAACATTGCCAAAGTGACATGACCCCCTGGGCACAGAAGAAAGTAGAAAGTGAACGAGAATGATACGAGATGGTAATGACATTGTGTTAGGCGATGTAACATGCAATGAGATTTATGTGGTCCAAAATTTGCATCGAGCTGCTCGAAAAAGGTGGAAATACTCACGCTATCGAATACACGAAAGAAAAGTACAAATGTAGAATGTGGCATATATAGAGAGGACATTGTTCTCACGTTGTGCCAGTAATGCAAGATCAATGTGGTGATATGTTTGATCTCATTGATCATGTGTATCACAAAGATGTTTGGCTACAACAATATTCAGGATTCTTCAATCCACTTAGACACCCAAATTATTAGGATGAGAGTGAATGGACCTTAGAATATGGCCCTACGCAATCTCGTGGTCATTGTAGAAGAGCTAAGATAGCAAATCAAATGGATGTTCGTGAAACTGATCATCCAAGAGCTTGATGACACTGTAAAAATTGTGGCCAACCTGGCCATGACATGCGAAACTGCTCCATTTGACACATTTGATTGTTGTTGTTTACTTAATGTTGTATTTGATTTTTGTTGTTTGCTTGATATTGTTGTTCACTTAATATTATACTATTCAGTTTTCTAGAAGAAAATGGACAGTGTTTCTTCTATTTATGGAACAACCCAAATGTCAACAAAATAACAAAGACAATGTATAAATGCAACAAAACAACCAACAATATCATTTCACCCAACATATACAAATTCACTAACTATCTACTTATACGCACTAGGAGTGTATTTACTGTGTCCTTGGCCTTTCTTTGTGATATTTTTTTTGAAACTTCGACCAAAGCTATCTTGCTTATGCAACGGGTCTTTGATGTGTTTCTGGAACAACTTTTTCACCAGGATCCTCATTAGCCTCCTCAGTAGCATCCTCAATAGCCTCCAACTGAACACCAACAAAGTATGAATCACATATTCTCGATGTGTCTGATAGCCTTGATGCTCTGTCCAAAGCTGGGCAAATGACACACGTGAATCTCAATATGTCTGGTTGCTTTGATGTTGTGGTCAAGGCTAGTTGAAATCAACATGAGAAAATGATTGCTCCTGAGACCAAGGCTCCTAATGCTGGTCAGACTAGGGATAAGACGAGGGATTCACAAACTCAGGATGGGGCGGGTGATACGAGGCAAACATGCAATCGTTGGGGTACACGCTACTCGGTTCAAATATTCTTATAGTTTCTCATTTTACTACTGATATTGCATTAGCTAGTGGCAATGAGGGCGTCGATCTCACAAGAAATGGATAGCCGATCTAAGTAATTCATGTCCTTGAGGGATTTTGGCGATGTCGCCATGCATAGACTGGGTAAAAAGAGAGGAAAAAGGGAAAGAACTAAACAAGCGGGAAACTACTGTCTATTTAACTAATCAGAAGGGATAATCAATGGTTAACTAAGTGGAAGAATTTAAATAACAATGCTAACTAGATTAAGAAATTAAACTACTTCATTGTATTTAATTAAAGAGAAAAAGGACAGATAAATTAATCATATTACAGTTACTAAACTAGTATTTCGGACAGAGGTGCAGATAAAGACTAACTAACAAACAAAAGAGTTACATGAACATTTTGTTATCTCAGGTAACTACAGTCTGGGTGGGTGGTCCACTCTATCTGGTTTGCCTCTTACTTCTATTGACTGCGTATTGTCAAATCTGAAGAATATCTAAAAGGCAAAAGTTGTTGTCCCCTCTCTCTTTCCATCTACCTTCACTGCAGGTGGTCAAGGAAGATAATTGGAATTTATTTCTGACGAATGTCAGTCACCGATAAAATCTAAGCTACCTACCAACTACCTGAATGCTCGTACTACTATCATTATTATGATTATGATTTCGATGTTAAAAGTGAATTCAAATTTTATGCTAACTACTTTGAATCAAATCATGCTGAAAAAAAGTAAAGAAAACTGAAAATGTTATTTGCTCATACTAAACTGGACTACGTGAAATAATGAAACCACATAAATCAAACACAAGAATGACTGAACTAACTAGACTAAACTGTACAAGTAAAACAAACATAAACAAACAAATACCACGAAAGCTGAAAAATTAAACTTCAAGAACTAAACATGCTGAAAAAAGAAATTGTTCGGTCCTTGGCCAGATCAAACATTCAAAACAAATAAACTAAAGTAAACATGATTATTTCCGGCTTTCCTCCTTCACAACAACTACCAACAAACATTAACAAGAAATAGAAACAAGTATGGATGTGGAGCGAGCAGGTGGAAGTCTCGCCAGTCGTCTGTGCTGAGAGGGGTTGAAGTCGCTTGAATCCGTCTTCTCTGGGATGGTGTGATCTTCTATCTTGTGCTCAATACAACACAACATTCTTCATTTCGCTTGTGAGTATATGAGCTGACTGTGAGCTGAGCTCTATTTCAACACTTATCTCTCTAGCCTTTATAGGACGGCTGTAGGGTTTTGTACAAACGCCGATCCGCTACTTTGCACCCCACATAGACTTCACTTTCTTTTTGCCCGAGGTGTTTCACTCCTCATATGTGAGTTCTGCTATCCTTCTTTAGGGCTCATCCATGTGTTACCATTCTCTGTCCAGCTTGTGGGTACCTTGCTTTGTCTTTCTACTTCCTCTATTTCTTTAATTCATCCACAATCTTACTCAACGTGCAAATTAGTTAAAAAAATTGCATCAAACAATCGGAAATCATGTCTGCAATTTGGCTTGATCAGCGGGGGAGCAATGAAATCAGGATGTGTATGTTGTGGTAGCCAATCCCGTGATATTTCGGGCCCACCTGTTCGGACACATCTCTTTCTAGTACGATGGCTTCTCTCTCTGAAAGACATCGAAGTATCGACATGCGTAATGCTGAAAATGAGGTTGGTCCATATGAAGACCCTCGCCACAGCTCCTAAAAGCATCTTCAGCCAATTGTAAGACACGTTGCATGTTAGAGTGTGAACACTCGGATCCATTGGCTGTATGATATATGCGACTAAGTGCCTCCAACTATAAAAAGAAAACAAAATACTTCGAAATACATAAATAACCACACAAAATACTTTTTAAATACTACTCATAAGTAATACTTAGCGCATAATCATGTGAAGAAATAGACTCGTGAAATCCCTCCTGCGAGAGTATGTCTAGCTCAGTGATGTAGGTAACAGTGATTGACCTATACCACCTCATATACTCTTGCGCCATGAATCCAGATAGGTCATCCACTACATCTTGTACCAGCTGGTGCCTCATATCCCATTTTTCAATGTACAACCTATGATAGGTTATCCAATCATTCTCTTCTTTGTCACGCCGAGATATGTTCATATGAGTACCCGTGAATGAATTATATTCGAGTTCAGGAATATGCTTGGAAATGCCAAATTTTCGCATAAGTCTCTGCGGCTCATGTGGCTCCACGATGTGCCAGCATATCATGAACGTGGTTGCCCTTCAACAACCCTCACCAGTTACGCAAATATACGGCAAGAGGCGTTCACTGTAAGGTTGTCATATGAACTAAAAAAGACCATTTTGTCAGTCCAAATGATAAGCTAACTTAAAGGTAAATTATATAAAAAAAAAGACATAAATGTACCTACTCGGGTTGCAGCCGTGCCAATTGCTCTTATAGTACTCGGTGTAATTTTGAGGAGATCTTGCCACGTGAATAGGCCATGTCCACCTAACAATACAAAAAAAAAAAAACATTTTCACAATCATTACAAGATATTATGCATAATCTATACATAATAAGTAATCTATTTATGTGGTTGCACCGAGAGTAAGGTCGGCGTAGATATGAGGATATAGGAACTCATGTCACAGATTTAGAATTATTTCACAGGTCCAAAGTTGTAGAAGTACTAGGAGACCACCTATATCCTTCATATGATCACATGATGCTTCACAGAGGTTATGATACAACATTGTCAGTGCTGCGCAACTGTACTGCGAAGCCATATCAACTTCTTCCAACAATGTCAGGTATATCAATAGTACTTTGCTACCAGTGTTGTCAGGTAGTATTAAACCTCCTAATAGAATGAGCACATACATGCGTAAGCGTTAGAGATAAACCTCATCATTAAGGTCATCTGCTAGATGAACACTCGTCATAGCAATTAGCGCAACTACATAAATACCATACTTCTTCAATTCAGTATCACGGGGTGTAAACCCCTATAAACCTGACACGGTTGTATCTATTCTTCAAACTTCAAGCTTAAGTGCACCCGTGCTATAGGAAATCCATCGACTCTCAGACCCCAAAATACATCCACATCTTCTAGCGTCGCAGTCGTCTCACCAATGGAAAGATGATATGTATGGGTCTCTGGTCGTCATCACTTAACCAAGACTGTGATCAAATGATGCTCAAGGTCTTTTGGATTTCCACAAGCTAAAATGTCGCCAAATCTAAATCTGCGTATGTATAGTTCAACCGCTGAAGAATGGGTCTACAATCCCATTACTTCCCCTTATATCTGTGGGCTACCAATAGCTTGTGATCTTCGCCTGCCCAAATCATTCTCGAAATATTATCTTGTTGATGAAACAAAACTGAAGGATCATATGGGTCGCAGTACAATTGAGCCCTTAATTGCGATGAGCTCGTCATTATAGAATTCCTAAGAAATAAAACTTGGCAAACACGATGTCAAAAAATCTAGCTAAATATATCATCCAAACAATCCAAATCAATCAACATTTGCCAGATTTCACAAGAATAATAGCCAAATTATTCATCAATAATAGCCAATCAATCTAAATTTTCCAACAATAATAGCCAAAATTCCCAACTATAATAGCAAATCAATTCAAAATTTCCAACAATAATTTCCCAACAATAAAAGTTACAATCTCTACATAACCACAATCACACATTCAAAACTAACAAACATTTAAATCCTTTTAGACACTTCTCCAAACACCTAATATGCACTAGAAACACTACAATATATCATTCAATTAATGAATGTATCTAACAGTTTAATACACTACAATATATCATCTAATATCTCAATTACAAAAAAAAAAAAAAAAATTGTTATCATCTCTACATAACCACAACGTATGTAACAACTTAGTACACTACAATATAACATTCCAATAATCAAAACAATCAAAAAATAGCTAAATTTTCCAACATTCAATGAAACCCTAAATCCATCAAATTTAATTAAGCATATAAGAACTAAACCATAAATCTATCAAATCAATTATTAATAATAACGAAATTACACTACATAACATTCCTTTAGATGGTGGAGAACAAAGTTTGACAAAAAAGCTTCAAGAATTCGGTGTGTGAGAATTTGTAACTGTGTTTGTCAGATGTGTGTATGTGTTTTGGCTTTACCTGGGTATTGTATAAGTGGGTGGAAACGCGAGAGCATCCTCACTGGGCGAGATGCGAGCCCTAGACGCCTCTTCAAGTGAAAATGAGCAAAACACGTCTTTCTGAGGGGACGTGGGAAGGGGATGTGTCTTCACTTAAGTGACGACGCGATCCCGAAACGCGTCTTAACCATTTTTGATATATATAAAAAATGGTTCCCATTTCTAGAACCATTATTTTTCCAATTTAGCTCACAATCTAATCATCCAATTAGATGATTATTTACCATCTTAAAATTTGATTGATTATTTAACCATTATCCAATTCTATCATTCTTATGAACCCATCAACCAAACTAAATTCTCCTTCGTTATTTTCTTGGATAATGAGCTATAATAAAATAAAATAAAATAAAATATAAAAGGGGAAGGGGTAGTAACCATCCAAATCTCACGTGTTAAAAACTCTTTGAAATTAAGGGCATCCGCAACGGTAGCAACGTGGCCCATTCTTCTGAGACGGAAAGAATGTGAGACGTGTTGTAGGAGGCATTGCGGGATGGGCGTCCCTCGGCGGAGGGAAAGCGGCCGAGCTCCCCCCGCGACCAATCTAATGCGCGTGTTGAGTCCACTCGTTGAGTGTGCGAAGCAGGCTTCGTCGCAACAGATTTTGAATTTTTATTTAATTCAAAAAAATTGAGAAAAAATAATTCCTACACTATCTGTTACCCAACGACTCTATATGTTTTTTTTAATTACCCTAGTGTTGCCCTTCTATTCCCTTCTATAAATACCTTATATCCCCACTTTAGTTTTCACACCATTTCATCATCTTCTTCTTCCATATTTTATCTCTCAATCTCTCAATTTCTTCTTTTATCACCCACACACTAATTTTCAAAATTCTACTATGTCTAGCGACGACAACCAAAAGCAATAGTGTGATTGGTTTCTTGGTGAAGGCTACGATCCAGCCATTCTACCATTCGATATAAACAATATATCGTTTGCAGGTGTCACTCCAGATTCTGCTCAATCGTCGATGCCCCACTCATCGACGCCCCAACGTGAATACGTTCCTGACATCCCCATCCAAGTGTTGGACGACATCCAAATCTCCGATGAGCCATTCTCACGCAATATTCAAGCGATGTACACCCCAGAGCAAATAAAGCGGATCTTTTAGGTATATGTTGATACAAGCGAAGAACCAATTGTTGGAAACAACCAAAAAGCCAAGGCTTTTCTGGAGAGATTTGTTGATGCGTACAACACGGTTCGCCCGAAAGGCGCCCCGCAGGGTATGTTTAAGGAGATTTGATCTCATTTCGACTGAGTCGGATCGAAAATTTCCAAATTCTATGTCATCTATAACAACTTAGAGAAAGAACGGCCAAACGGTAAGCAAGACGAATATTATTAAATCCACCATGAAAATTTAACACACAACAACAAGAAGCTGTTCAAATATATCTTAACTAGGAAGGTGGTTCGAAACGTCGGAAAGTAGGCAAGTGGCGTAGAATATAATGCTATAAGAAAACAAATAATGCTATAAGAAAACATCAAACCCATTGCTTTTGTTATGTAAATCTCTCTTTCTAAAAGGAAATTGATAACAACTAGGGGTCGGAGAAAATATCGAAATACCGGCATACCGGACTTATCCTACCGAAAAATACCGAAAATATCGAAATTTTTGTATACCGTAAATTTCGGTAAGGTATGATACTATATCGAAAGGTTACGGTACGGTAACAGTATGAATTTCAGTAATACCGAAAAGTACGGTATATACCGATAATACGATATATACTGTATTCTCTTACCATGCCATATATATATTAAATATATTTATAATATTAATAAATATTTATAATATAAAAATAATTTGTAATATTATACAATTTCGGTACGAAAAGGTATTTCGGTACGACGGTATATCATACCGAAATTCGGTATGCCTTAATTCACGGTATACCAGATTTCGGTACGACATACCGAAAACACGGTACGGTAACGGTATCAAAAATTCTGCGTACCGGAATTTCGGTATTCCGGAATTCGGTAAAAATTCGTTAAGATAATGGTATGGTATTTACTCATACCGGCATTTTTGGTATGGTATACGGTATGACAATCTTAGTACAGTATACCGTACCGACCCATCCCTAATAACAACCGCTCATTCACAAGCTTGTATCAACCAACGCTGAGAAACAGCACATCCTTATAAATGCATCTAAAAGAAAAACATATACTTTTACACTTGAATATCATATGATAAATATAATTTGTATTATATTATTTTATACTTTTACTATTAATTATTTATTGCTTTTTATAGTATTATTTTCAAAAATAATTAAAAAGGTAATTTAGAGAGTGAAAATTTTAATGCAAAAGAATTACGAAACTTTAAAACTATTCTACGCGGACTAATCTGCGTCGCAGAGGATCTCAGGCTGCTCCAACTTCCGTTAAGCAGTTGCTTTGACAAGAAACCTATTTTCCAAAGAAAATAATTAAAGAAAAAGGAATTCATAGCTCGCAGAAAGGTCGTTGAAAATTATTTTCCTCGTTTCCGCCATGAGACGATGAATTTGTGCTAAGTGTTGAATTTCTATAGGATCTCTCAAATTTTTGGCATTCGATGGATACAGCGGGAACTCAGAAGCCATCATTCGGTCAAACGGAAATCAATTGGGACAAGTTAGTTTCGCCAATCTGGTTTTCATTATTTACGTTATTAATGATGTTTAGTGGATTATTTAGAGAAGAATTTGAGTTTCTTTATTGAAATTGGTTATCCTGATCATAATCGTATTAAATGAATATATGGTAGGACTTAGCTATCATTTTAGTGTTGTGTTGATTTCATTTGCTGCATTTGAAATGTCGGAAAGTGTTTCTGTTGTTCAAGTGAAATGCTTCGACGGTGGGTGAAGATTTTTTTTTTTTTTTTTTTTTTGCGTTTTATCCAATTAGTTCGTCATTGCATAATTCTTTAATTCTCTTATTTTCTTTTTTTTTTTCCTGCCTTTCTTGCTGTGTACCAAGAGGTGAAGAGTGGGAGTAGATCAGAGAATAGGTGCTTGCTAGGGCACTCTTCATTCAAAACTAATGAGGGCGGAGCTGGTTATTGTTGTTGGAGTCCGGGTTGATTCTAGTGTTTCAATCGAACTGAATGGGCACAAGGTGTACCAAAAGATTTTTCGTAAGAATTGGATCCATTTGTAAATAGTGGCATGCTTAGGGTTTTTATTAAAACTGGATTGAAGAGTTTCTCTTCATCGGTGAAATTCCAGCAAAAGATATCTAGGCAGAGTATAGGAAGTTCTGTGAAACTTGAAAATAAGTCATAAGACAAAATGAGGAGAAACTTTACTTTCATTCAACGATTTTCATTGTAGAAGTGATTCTTTGACATTTCTCTGAGCACCTGAACTAATGGTGCTGCTTAGTACCTTTCACTTGAATTGTATAATTGCTTAAAGACTGTTGTCACATGTATCTGCCATTGGTGTGAAGCCTTATGATGCCACAAATTTTATTTTAATGTGTAAGTTGCCTGATTATTCCTGGGTTGTCAAAGCTTCGATGTTTTAGAACGCACATTTATAAATATAAGGAATTCTATGTTTTTGTCATTTTGGTTTCATTTTAGTTTCTTTCCCTGTAGGCTTGACAAAACTAAATTCTATGTTGTTGGAGCTGGAATTTTTACTGGAATTACAGTGGCACTTTATCCAATATCAGTTGTAAAAACCAGGCTGCAAGTAGCGTCACATGATGCTGTAGAAAAAAATGCTATGTCTGTCATAAAAGGCCTCCTAAAAACAGATGGAATTCCTGGTTTATATAAAGGTTTTGGCACTGTCGTGACAGGAGCGATACCTACCAGAATATTATTCCTAACTGCATTAGAGACAACAAAAGTAGCTGCACTGAAGTTGATAGAACCTTTCAAACTGTCAGAGCCTACACAGGCAGCATTAGCAAATGGGGTTGCTGGCATGATGGCATCTTTTTGTTCACAAGCTGTATTCGTTCCAGTTGATGTGGTATGCTTCACATGTTCTCTGGTTTCTGTTGCCCAATGGAATTCTGTGTTAGGTTTTATATGGAGTTAATTTTTAATATGATGGAATAGAAGTTCCACATATTATAAGTATATAGAGAAATATGCCGTAAACAAAAAGGAAGTACTGTGTGTGTACAATAGAAATCAGATATTTTACCTTTTAAATTCGTTTTTTTGTGTCAACACTAAACCTAGATAACCGATTTTTTTGAAAAGGTTAGTCAAAGACTGATGGTGCAAGGATATTCAGGCCATGCAACCTATACTGGGGGCCTGGATGTTGTTCGTAAGGTGGTAAAGTCCGATGGGATTCGTGGTTTGTATAGAGGGTTTGGTCTCTCAGTTCTCACATATTCTCCATCCAGTGCTGTCTGGTGGGCAACCTATGGTGCAAGTCAACGCGTCATTTGGAGGTATTGCATTAACCTGTGCTCTATTTGCTTTATATACAAGGCATGTCTTGCAGCAGCCTCTCACAATTATTTTATTCAATTCCTCCTTGTTAATGTCATGCCACTGAACCCTTCGTCGTTAGTGGTTATCATGTAATCTTCTTAGAATACAACTTTCTATATATCGTACAAATTTCAGGTAGTACTTCTATGCAACTTCCATTTTTATCCCGCCTTAAAAAATGAGTCGAACATAACTCAACTAGGAATGTAATATCTGCAGCAGACATGATCGTTAGGATTTGTTAACTGTTTGAGAAAGAATTTGTGCTCAAAGAGTCCCTATATATATACAGGCAGAATATTTGATTGACAGAAGATTTATCCACCACAATAAAATAACAGAATGTTGTGCCAAAGATATTCATTCTTGTAAATACAATCTTTTTATAAGCCATAATGTGGTTTAGATATTACAGTCTGAAATAATCTTGAATTAAGTTAGAGAATCTTTCACACAAGTTCTTATATGTAAAGATTCATATTAGGAGTTTTGAAGTCTTCCTTGTACAAGTCTATTTCTCCATTGGATATAACTATCATCAACTAACATTCTATTATGACCAACAAAACCTGACATCTATCTTCTTCGATATCTGAACTGCTGCTGCATCACATACTCTCAGACTTGTGCAGTTGCCGGTACAAGTGGGTTTCTTTTTTTGTAACATTTATATTTGGTATTCTGATTCAGTACAACTGAAGAAATGAAAGATGTATTATGAAGATGATTGGAGCTATTGTTTCTTTCTGGGGCGTATCTTTTACTAGTTCTTTGGATGAAATTTTTATTTCTAAATTGAGTTTGCAATTTTTCATGTGTCTGGCAGATTGCTGGATGATGGAAGTGCTGCTCCAAGTGAAGGAAAAATTATTTTGGTTCAAGCTGCTGGAGGAATTTCTGCTGGTGCAACTGCATCATGTGTAACAACCCCATTAGATACCATTAAAACCCGCTTACAGGTAAAGTCAATCTGGTATTTTTATATGGCTTGAAATTCCTATATTGGTGGATAGGTATTGTGGTAAAATTCATAAATTTTTCATTTTCTTATTTATGGATATAGATACATACTTTACAACTCTTTTAGACACTTAGGTCTCGTTTGGTAGCAATGTTAAGATATGACAAGATAGATAAAGTAAGATGGGTTTTAACTTTTAAGATAATAATTTATTGTATAAGCAAGATAAAAATTTAATATTGTTGTTTGGTAGGTTAGATAATATTATAGATAAAATATAAAATGATATTTTTGCCCTTATTAAAAATATAGATCTATTTATCTTATTTTTCTAATTAAAGCATTATTTAATTAATATAAATTTAGCACTAATTAATTATTGAACAATTAATTAATCTGGCTAAATTAAAATTTATTAATTTATGTAAATTTTGCTAATTATTAATTTTATATGAATTAATATGTATTAATAATTTAGATAAATTACTCATGATTAATAGATTAAAGATTAATTAATGATTATTGTAAATTTTGCTAAAGATTAATGATTTATTTAACGATTAGTATAAAATAATGATTAATGATTTATTTTAACGGTTACTATAAATTATTTTTAATAACATTTTGTCCTTATAAAATACTTAAATTTTTTAAAATTAATTAATCTTAATTTAAATTTATTTAATTACTCAATTAATGAATTAAATTTTAATAAATCAATAATTAGTTCATCAATTCATTTTAATTAGGCACGAAGCCCCAACATCCATCCCCACCCTCTCAATTCCTTCCTGCCACCGCCGACTTCCCCACGCCTTCCCCTTCGCCATAGCCCCCGCCCCCGCCACCACGACAGCCACCGCAACAACCACCGCCTCTTTCGTTACAACCTTCACCACCGCCGACAACACACACACAGATAATCAATACGCACAGACAGAGAATCGAACTGAGAAATGAAACCAAAATTGAAGAATCGGCTAAGATTTGCCCAAGAATCATCATAGCCTTGCCAACGTTTAACCCAGAAATCGAAAACAAATTACAGACACAATCAATTCCGGCGAGGGTGAAAGACAAAGGTAGCCGTAAACCTATTCCGAGCAGCCAAAGAGGTGGCTCAGACCTCAATCAAACCGAACCTAGAGAGGGAGTCACCGCCAGTGTTGTTAGGAGCGCGGGGCGCGGGGCGACGGGGCGCGCGCTCCACGAATCGGGGCGCCCTATGTGTAGAAAGGGCTGAAGATTGAGAGGAACTAGAGAATAAGAAGGCTGGGAATTTTTTGAATAATAAAAGAAGAAATGAAGGATGAATAATTAATTGAGGAGAGAAGAAGAAGGAATCTTGGAACGAGGAGAGAGAAGAACAAAAGATTATTTGAAAAGTTTGAAAAGAGTAAAAGATCTTGGGAAGAAGAGAGAGAAGAACAAATAATTATTTGAAAAGTTTTTTGAAAAGAGTAAAAGATCTTGGAAAGAGGAGAGAGAAGAGCTGCTCATTAATTGAATCTAACATTGAATTTAAAAAATAAAAAATAAGAGATTAGGAAGTTGAAATGTTTTAGGGCCCTGCAGCCCCCTGCGCCCCGCGTGCCTCAAGCGCGCCCCTACCGCGCCCCACGTATGTGGCTCGCCCCAACCTCCCCGGGGCGATTCTGCCAGCGCCTCGTGCGCCCCGCGCCCCTAACAACACTGGTTACCGCCATGGTTGCCAACCCAGTTGCAGAGACATTGCCGGGTTTGCCCCGCCAACCGCCGGTGACTGGCCCTCTCATTCCATCAATCGAAGCCAAGCTTCGAACAACATCAACGGTCATCACAGTCGGGCGTCGACCCCAAAATTCGAAGCCCACGGTCCACGAACAGCCAACGGCCGGAAACCATGCACAAATTCTTCGCCCTCCCCAACTAACCGAAGACACGAATTGGAGTCTTCATACTCACCAAGAAATCGAGGGCATGTGTTCGTCGGATCAAGAAATCGAAGCCCAAAATCGGAGCCTTCGACAAAGGCAGCCAGAAAATATCACAGGAAGTGAATTGTTGGGACTATTGTTGTGTGTTAGAAAGATATCTCACCAATTTGGTGGGATATACACCCGCCCTAGTCCAATGTCAATAGTGAATAGCATGCAAATCGAGATGGACACGATTAATTTAACACGACCTCACTTTTACGTATCTTGGATACCAAACAACAAAATAACACTGTTACTTCAAGATTTGTTATCTCTAACTAGGTGAAACCACCCTACCAAACGCCCCCTTAATGTTTCTTTTAGATGGCTTGAGGTTGGTTTGGGCGTCAACTTATTGATGAATGGGTTAAAGGCCAAATATGTTAAGAGTTAAGGCGGAACCGGAACAAGAACACAAAGAAGAGAGGGAGACGATAGAAATAAAAGAACAAACAAATGATAAACTCCTCCGAAGAGGCCACACCTCCGAAAAGGGCTACACCTCCAAAGGGGGCTACAACAAATGCCAACTCAAAACTATATTCTTGGAGATCAAAACGAAAGAATATAAGCCCTATTTATAACAATCTGTGGAAGACTCTTAACTGAAATAAAACTCCATCTAGACTCTTAACTTTAAAAGATAAATTCTATCTCTAAACAATTACTAATAACAAGACTCTTTACTCAAACAAATAACTAATAAAGATAATAACAGAATGCAGGAATTAACCTGAATACTAATATACAATCACTATCAAAATACTACCATGAAAAACCTGTCTAATTTCTTAGGGCACTCCATTTCTATGTTTTACTGTTTGGTCTAATATGTGTGTTTCCATATACTCCAGGTGACTGGGCATGAAAAAAGACCCACTACAAAGCAAGTGGTTAGAAGTTTGATTGCTGATGATGGATGGATTGGCTTATACAGAGGACTTGGCCCAAGATTTTTCAGCATGTCAGCGTGGGGAACCTCAATGATTCTGGCTTATGAATATTTAAGTAAGTTCCCTTTCTTTTGTCATTTTGGTGATCAGTATTATGAATGCTAGCAATTATTTTCAGTCTCTGTCTTGTGTTTGTTTGTTCAACTAGATCAATTGGCAGTGCTTTGCCTTGCTTTGGCTGTTGACCAAATATCCTGCTGGTCTGCATGATATAGGAGTATCAGTCATATTTTATCAATTAGTTTTAATGCATATATGGCAGTATCAATCATATTTTATCATGGATGTGCAATACTCCAGACAAATTTGCTGAATTTATTGCAATGAATTGCCGTGGGTGTTTTGGAGGGATGTTGGGTCTACATGTTTACAAACATGGAAGATGTACAGTCTCTTGAAGTCTAATTGATGTTTCTAACTTGACCATGTCTTTAAATCAGTAGTATGTGCTTCCCAGTGGTAGATAGTGAAAATTATTGGTTTATATTTTAATGCTAAGTCTGCCTTCTTCCGTTCAAAAAAAAAAGTCTACTTTCTTCTTAAGCCTGTCTTTATGTTTTGCATCACAATTTCATGGTTTTAATGACATAACAAGGGAAACCATTTGATAGAAAGTAATTAACAATTTAAGGAGAAAGGTTTGCCTAGTTGAACATCTTAATTGGTTACCACATCCACACAATAGCTCCAGTTGCAGCCAAATTGAAAGAATGCTTTTTGCAACTTCTCCTAGTTCTCAACCATTTCGTTGGTTCATAGAAATTACTTAAATATTATGGTTGCAGTCATGAAAGCCTTCGGGCATGACATTTATAATCAAAGTTAAGCTGGCGCTTGCGTAGTACGTTATACAAATACATTTGATGTCTGGTTTCACCTTTGTGCTAGTTTATCTACGTGAAGCATTTTCTCTAGCTTGAACTCATTAATTAATTGTATTTTCTAATATGCAGAGCGCGTTTGCGCAAAGGATGATTAGGCCATGAATAAAGTTGCACACGGGTTCATTTTAGCTGTGTATGTGGCAGAGATTTCTTTTAGAGCAGCCATGCAGAGATAATATTGCTCGGGTCACATACTTTTGGTGGTGAACAAGATATAACTGAACCTAAAATGTGGCCCTTCCTTCTATTGCACCATTCAGCCATAATTCTTTTTAGAGTACAAGAAATTCTTTAGTTGCTAAACTTGAGGGAATCTTAGAATGTAAAACTGTATTCTTGATCACAAACTGCACTCAAATGCCATTTTTGCTTTTGAAAATCTGTTGGATACTTGGATTGTTCTTCCACTCAATTGTACAATAATATTAGAACTTTTCGATATGTTTCTGTAAATGAAGCAAGACAAGAAATTTACTCGCTCGTTGCTTTAGCCACAATTATGATTGAACAACTTAACCTCTTTTGTTCAGTTAGTATTACAGTGTTCTTGCAGGTATCTTCTGACAATCATAGTTAACATTTACGGACTGAAACAAAACAAAAAATGCCATTGGAAGTTTCGCGAAGAGAGGCCACCGTTCTTTCAAGACCAGAGCTACATTAACTTCGCTTAGTAAACGCAGATTAGCAGAACTGCCGAATATATAAAATGGGGAATCATTTCAACTTGTATTTTGAAATCGGAGTGTGAAGAACTAGATATATATAACAATGAGCCGGATAC
The DNA here is from genome assembly GCA_034509125.1 of Monilaria moniliformis. Classification (NCBI taxonomy): domain Eukaryota; kingdom Viridiplantae; phylum Streptophyta; class Magnoliopsida; order Caryophyllales; family Aizoaceae; genus Monilaria; species Monilaria moniliformis. The sequence continues at coordinate 28,032 of JAYDZE010352037.1, forward strand.
TACTTCAACATGAATTTATCTAAGATGAAGATCAAATGTCAAGTTACAAACTGCAAAAACAGAGCATAACTACCCAAGAAAAGAAAAAAGAAAAAGAAAAAGAAAAAAGGGAATCCTGAAATCCGACTCACCCAACAACTTTCGGTAAATCTTGCCCTCCATGCTCATCCTCACCATCCCTACTGTATTCAGCATACTCTTCAAGTGATTGTGCAGTAAATAAGTCACCGGCCTTGCTGGCGTCAGCAGTTGGAGTTGCAGCCGAGCCCTTGGATTTTTCTTTGTTCATCTGTCCAATAGACATCGAGTTAGCACTACAGTTCGAGAGAACTGATTTCCAGAAGAACTGAAGCAGGCACCAAGGTGATCAGTTACAATTAACTAAAAGTATATAAATCTTATTATATTAAATAAAAAGCTAACTATCAATTTAATAAAGAAGACAAATCTCATTATACTAAATGATAAAGGAAAAGTGATTTAACTATCGAGGATAATGGACATAAAGTCCCAATTATAGTTGCTCCATATTTTGGTTTTGCTCTGGCCCTTTCCTTTTGATTTTCCTAGCCTCGAGTTCTGCTTATTGTTTATTTTTCTCCCCTTCTTTAACAACTCAGTCTCATCTTTCAAATCCAGTAGTCTCAAAACATCATGATCTCGTCGCAGAGTCTAGTATTTTCCTCTAGACAAATAGTAACACCTCCAGAAAGTCTTACTCAACTCTTGGTGATTCATGCCCAAATAATTTAGAATCTTACTGTTACATTAAAACACTAATTCACTTGCCTAAGGATTATTTCATCAGACAATTTGGTAAATGAACTATTCCAGCCAATATTTAAAGTTGAATAGGGTGAGATGGAGCTTTCATATGCAAGCCAACTGCTATCAGCCCCACTAAGGTAGTATCCAAGTAATTAGCATGGTTTATCCCTCATTTCACAAGACCAATAAGTGCTGATTGCATTGACTATTAATCAGTAATCAGGCATATAAACCTAAACAATATTCTTGGCCTTGGTATGGTTGTGTTATTTAGGGATCAAAATTCTTTTATCATGTTGACAATTATTGTATCTGTGTCCTGTACAAGAAGAATTCTTAAGAGTAGGACCGCCATTACTCAAAACCTGGCTGAGGATATATGTTGAATAATAGGGATAGAAGAAACTTTGTCAGGGTCAGGGACTAATCAAAGAAACTGTCAGGGATGAGTCACGCCCTGCAGAAAAGGGCTGAAAGCTAATAATCAACTGTGTAGCTTAATCTCGGCCTAGAGTATCATTAAAATTAAGTGCATTGTGAACCAAAATCTGGCTGCGAGAATAAATCGACTAGCAAAGAAAGAGGAAAGTCCATAACTAACGGTCAAAAAATGGAAATGTCAGGAACTCGAGAGACTCCGACATGAATTAATCATGTCATGCAAAAAGGACCCAAAGAGAAAGGTTATAACCAACTGCATAGCCTAATCTTGGCCCTAGCCATATTATTATACACAGGCTAAGTCCTGGGATACATTGACTCCAACTACGATAAATAAAAATAAATATAAAAGAAATTAAGATAAACAAACTTAAAGTCCATGCTACTCATCACATGCTGCTTGTAGACTCAAAGCTATCTGTTGGTGTGAGATATTAACAGTGGTCATTACATGGTAGCTTTAGCACATATTTTCAATAAATCTCATCAGAATTCATCCTCACTATCTTTGCCATAACTCCAACTACGAGCACACCACTCCAGATCGGCCAATATACTTAAACGCATGCTCATGGCCAATACATATTCATTGGATATATAGCTTCTATTAAAAGTTTACTGGTAAATGACTAGCATCTTAAGACCATATCCATTAACAAGCGCACACCATACAACAATGACAAGACCCTGGCCATATTAAAGTTTGTATACTTGACAATCTACCGAATGTGCTAGCAGAAAATGTGAAAATGGATCTAGAAGGACCTTTATTCCCTGTCTAAGTAAAGTACCCCTCCCCTTTCTCCCAGAAACACAGCAGAGTATAGGACATAGAATAAATTCTAAAATGAAAACAAATGACTTCTGGATGCAAATGCTTGCAAAGAAAAAAACTCACAGCTCTTAGCAGACTTCGTCTATCCCTCTCCCGGGCATTTTTGATGGCCTGTAGTAGACAGCAATCAGATGAGGTTGTAAATAAACACCGAATAAACCCAAATGATGTACAATTAAATCAAAACAATGGCTGATTCAACTGCTAGAATGAGATATCTAAAACAAGAGGAATTAAGAAAGCCAATTAATTATAAGATGAAAAGGGAAAAACCTCTTCTAATGTCTTCTGCTCAGCTTCCACTTCTAAAATATCTCTGTACACAAAAAGAAAACTCAAACGCATTACACCGAATTCATTAATTCTAAATCAATAATTTTAAAGCAAGAGAATCCTCTGTTTCTCACAACAATTTGCACTTATATTTGGATCAATCCTTACCAATTCTAGCTATATGAAAGAAGCTAACCAGTATATGGCGGGGAATTCTATACCTTCCAATTATTTTATCAACGCGGCACGAACATTTGGCACATACATGGTGCTCCTTAGCACAACCTACACATGAAATTATCCAACAATCATGTCAAATTAACTCAAAACGTATGGTAGATTGAAAATTTCCAATTAGCGAAATTTTAAAAAAAAATCCGAAGGATGATTCATCAAACTGAAAGAAAAACAAAAATAAAAGTTCAAGTTTTCAAACAAACCAGCACAGAGATTGTGATAAGCTTGCCGAACGTTCCTCTTGGAACACCGCTGACTGCAAATGATTTTTTCAAACAAAAGCTCAATAAAACAAGAAACTAGTGATGAAATAACCCTAAAAAAGAAATACAAAAGCAAAAAATACCATTTCGCAGGTTCAGAGAGAGGCTTATATTTTCCATATTTTCTTTTCCAATCGATCTGTTCTTTACAGCGAAAGCAAACTCCAGTTATATCAGAAAACGGCCTCAATTGGCCCCCTAATTCCTGCCATTGCACAAGTGTATTAATGCCAGAAATTTAATCTGAGGCAAAAGTCAGTGTGTGTGTGTGTGTGTCTTAGGAAGGAGGATAGAGAAGATAGGTACGGTAGGGTTGATCTTAACGCCGCCGTTAGGTTTCCAGGCGAATTTGTTCTGGTGCTTGGGCGGACCTCTACCGCCGCCGCTACTCATCTTGAAGCTTTTACAAACACAAAAACCTACGCTTCGCTTTAAAAGTTTATACTCCAGATTTTTTAACTATAAAAGTACCCAAGTGTTGTAATGAATTATGAGCATTTAATATTGCCGTCAGAGGAAAATATGGTAGACATGATCAAAATTCTAAAATGGATTACATCGTTTCTATTTGAATATAACAAAAATACGAGGTTATCATCTTATTAACATATTAGTATGGACTTATAATTTATTATATTTTTTGTCTAGTTACAAATTAATTATTTGAGATGATAAAAATTTAATTATAAATATATTTCACTCTCTTCGTATTTTTGTTTGATCAAAACAATGGATTCTTTAAACATCGATAAAATTGGCTATATTTCACATTTCCAGTTATGATATAATACTTTTATTTCGCTCCTAAAGCTTTATTTTCAAATTGTGTATTATTTACTAATTCCTAAATTTTGAAAAATATAGTAAATTATGATAACAATATTATATAAACTCCTAAATTTTGGAAATTTTCTTTGTAGACAATTTTAATGGTAAGAGCACCGAATATATTTTAGTCATGTAGACAGATAAATATTAAATAATCTTGAAAATTATAATTCTCACTATAAAATATTATAGATATCATTACAATATAAATCTGATTCTCCAAATTACAAATTTGATTTCTATAGATGCATTAATAATTAATAATCTTTGTAAAGTAAACATGAACTAAAAATCACAAATTGGGTTGTTTGTTTCATTCAGTTTCTACATACACATTAAGCCTATGTACCATTAGGTTGGGCTTATTAAATTTTCACACAACAACCGACCTCCTCATTCTAGAATATAAAAAGTCAACGCTTTGTCTTATTAGGATAGACAAACCTTTCACTAAATCGATAACCTTTATATCAACGACGAATCTTCATTTTTATACAAGTGGAACACGAAAAACGACTTCAACTCTTCGAATCCAAAGTATGGTACATCTCTTAACTTTTCATTCTGTCTTTTGTTTCTTTTCCCCATTTGAATAAGTTATTTAGATTATGTGTTTGTTTGTTTTTTCGCGCTTGTTTGTAATATGGTTTTTCTAAGTTATTCCAGATCTACAAAATCTAATACCTTTTATGGCATAAATTGTGATTTATACACCTAATTATCGTAGATCATAAATTTTTACCCATTTTTTCGTACAAATAGCTATTACACATGTTATTCTTATTTTTGTCTTTGATTTTTGTTTTCCAGTTCTAATGTCGACTTCTTGTTTTTAAGATGATCGCTACGACTTGCGGTATATTTTTTTGGTTATGCCGAATAGACATAGATCCAGGACATTTAGTAATCTTTTTTTACAGAACTTAAACTACAAAATACCTGTTGTTCTTATGGTTCGGCGTTATTATGATGAATACACAAATTTTAACAAAAAAAAATCAATTTTTTTTCTCTAACATTACATTTTATTTTGCTTTGTTTATATGACTCTCTTTTTTTAGTGTCTAAATAGTTTTTTAGTTATATCTTAACCCTGTAGTTAGTATTTTGTCAATTACTATAGCTTATCAGCCCTTAGTTTAATTACTGTATTTATTTATTCAGTGTAAGCAATCATAGAAAAAATGACATTCGCAATGGTGTACAGTAACCCGCCAATTTATCAAGGTCTTCATTGGTACACTCAGCTCGGAAATGATGGTTTGTATCCTTATCCCTTACCTCGATTCATTCATCACATTAACAGAAACGATCTCATTCATCTAATTTGGAGTATTGTATCATAACATACCTCCCGATTGTGTTGATACAATACAATCACCAGCGAGATGGCGACATCATGGAAGCTAAAAACATCACTCGGCGTGGAATGGAAAGTGGAAATAAACCCAACTACTTTATGCATGTTGTCAAGGGTAATTCCATCACTGACAATGATATACTGATATTCATATACATTGGAAAGACAAGGTTTTTTGTGAGCATATTCGGTCCTAACTGCATACCAAAAAAAATCAAACAGCTTGCAGGTATACCTACACTTTCTAAAATGTGATTATTGACACCACACTGGACATACAACTTTTACCTCTTTAATTATGCAAGACAAACTACTACTACTAGGGGTGAGCATTCGGATTTCGGTTCGGATTTTTGCCTAATCCGAACCGAACCGAATTATCCGAAAATCCGAATCCGAAAATCCGAAATCCGAACTTCCAAATCCGATCCGAACCGAAAATCCGAAATTTCATAAAAAATCCAAAAAGCTTAACAAAAATCCTAAAATCCGAAATTCAAAAATCTAAAATATCTGAAAATTATAAAATAATTTTTCTAAATTAATACCATAAGGTTGATAGTATAAAAAATATTATGTTTCAATATTTATGTAATAAGTGTAAATTGAAGGCCTTAATTAGAATATATATATATACGTATTATATTACTAAAAATATATTTCGGATTTCGGATTAATTCGGTTTTTAATATATCCGATCCGATCCGATCCAATCCGAAAATCCGAAATTTGTCAAAAATGTAATCCGAACCGAACTGAAAATCCGAAAAATCGGAACCAAATTTTAAATTTCGGTTTGGTTCGGATATTTTGCTCACCCCTACTAGTTAGTATTTATGGGTTTAGGATTATGGCTTGACTGCAATCTATTTAAATAGTTGTTTTTCTTTGTATTATGTATCCGAAAATTATAGTGAAAACTCTAACTTGGTATCATTTCTAGATATAAATACATATAGTAGTGAACTGAATAAACAATCTCTTATGTCGTGTATTGATTTTTTGTTATCATGTGTGCATTTCCCAACAAATAGTTGAGATCTCAATAACAATTATCTCCAAAGAGAATAACAACAAGCAACCAGTGCATTAGATTTTGTTAATGGCATACCCTAATTATGAATGATGAAAAACAAAAAATAAAAATTGAATGGACGTGTAACATGACTTGCCCTTCTAGAATACAAGTAAGCAAAGGGAACGTGACTTTTAACGGTGCTGAAAGGTTGCAATATGTCAATACCTAATATATGGACCACTTCCAACTTGAACGGTTCAGCGTTAATACCGTCTGGATTAAATGAAAAGTAGATTTCTGAAAAATGATTTAATGGTTAGTTGCAAAAATACATTTGCATATATATTTCCGCAAAACGACACCGGCTCGTGTGGGTGGAAACTGAGGCTGAAGAAGAGGGCGAATCAGATCAGCTGACTCAGACGAATCTCTTTTCTCAACATCAAAGCATCATTCCGTACGGCCAATTTAGAGATAGAGGGAGAGATAATCAATGGTTTTTTGGACCCAATTCAAGATTAAAAAAATTACCTCAATTCTTTCATAAAAAGGATAAAAGGCATTATACTTATTAATTAGTTTAAAAAAATTTAAGAGAAAACTACATAAGAAGCGTTAAGCAAATTCAGTTATTCTCGTACAATATTTCTCTATGAGTTTCTAAATTTATGAAAATAATTGATATTCGTATTCCATACAATAACATATGTTTATGAATGTTTTATTCTTCCGAATATTAAGAACTGATTTCCTGTCACTTTTACGACTTGTATTTTTTTTTTTCTATTTAGACTGATTAAGTTTTGGATAATTAGACTCATTTGTTTAAAAAAAATGTAAAAATGTTTTAAAAAATGTACTTTAGAAACTAGTGTACAAAAATGTACTTTACAAAAATGTGTGCTTATTTTGCATACTTTAGAAACTAGTGTACAAAAATGTTTTAAAAAATAGCAAACCTTCAAATTGCAATTACATAGCGTGACAAAATTGGGCCTGGGCTCCAAAGCCAGTTACGGAAATCTGGCCTTTTCAATCACAATAATTTTCCCCCTAAAAGAATACAATACTTTTAAATGAAAATAAAATCATAATATCGTCTATAGATTTGTAGAAGCAAAATTAATAATTTGTAACATTTTATCATATGCAGCTTACTTGTAGTTTTACAAGTAAACATAAAATTGCTTACATATAGAGTATGCATGGGCCATGACGGGACATGCAAGGCCTCGGCTCAAATGTATTAAGAAATGTCGGCCCGAGTTTCAATGGACCCATAACCAAGTAAAAGGATGAGAATGTATGAATACACAGTTCCAAAATAAATAAATAAAATAAGAAAAACGAGTACATAATGACCTAAAAAAGAAAATTACCTATGTTAATAATAATATTAGTGGAACAAAAAAATACAGCATGAACTGAATATACAGAATATTAGATGAGTTGATGAAAGTCAACATCGTTAACAGAAATACAATTTGCTTGGCCTTTTGTGCTAGGTAGTGTCTGTATCACTTCTTGTATGAGATAAGCCCAAGGAAACAATAAAGCAAATATTAAACATGAGGTTTAAAGGAATTAAGTATGCTTAGAACCACCAAGTAAAATCATAAACTTCAATAGGTTTTTTCTTTTAACTACTTTTAGTATAATCTTTTGAGAACACCACTTTTAATCATTCTAAGGCCCCGTTTGGTAGCCTAGATAAGATAAGGTGAGATAAATAAAGTAGTACGGGCTTTAAGATAAAAAAATTACTATTGCAACAAGATAAATATTTAATGTTGCTGTTTAGTAGATAAGATAACAGTCAAGATAAAAATAAGTGTGTTGTTTGGTAGATTAGATTAAATTATAGATAAGATGTAAAATGACAATTTTATCCTTACTATAAATATGATATATTTATCTTATTTTGCTAATTAAAAATTATTTAATATAAATTTAGTTAAATGAATTATTGAACAATTAATTAGTCTAACTAAATTATGACATTAATTTTTCTAAATTTTGCTAAACGGTAATTTATATATATTAAGATATACTTTTAGATTAAATAAACACGATTAATATATTAATTTATCATGATTCTTTTAATTAATGATTTTTTAAAATTTTGCTCAAGATCAATTAATGATTATTATAAAATTGCTAATAAAGTATCTAATTAATTAATGATTAATTAATATTAATGAATCATTAATTAGTGTTAATGAATCGATGGAACTATCGTCCACCCATCTTCACCACTGCCATCCGCCCAAGCTTCACCACCGCCAATCCGCCCCCTTCACCACCGCCGCTGGGAAACACACCGTGGCCGGATTTGCGGCCAAATCCGGAGGAAGGAGATGGCGAAGAAAGAAAAGACTTTGTTGCTTGTGGATCACCCCTACTTTAACATGTGCAAAGACTCTACCTGCCGAAACTAGTGAATTCAATCACTTTTTATACTTTTTTTTCAATCAGGCCAATCACTAAAA
>JAYDZE010352038.1:0-17690 GCA_034509125.1 Monilaria moniliformis
TACGGGCACTTGTAGGGACGAAACCTGCAATTTTGTTCGTGCCTCAATCTGCCGTGATAGGGGAAAATATCCTGACATCCGAGAATCTGGTACTTGCATGGCATTTCAAGTGATTCCGCCACTCGTTCCAACGCTAAGCATCTTATGTTCCCAAGTTCGTGACGACAAATTGGGCAACACCGCACCTTCGACTGGCACTTCGAGCATAAAGTATGGCCATTTGGACACTGGAATGGGAGAAATCATTACAGTGATAACTACTGTCAGGCTCAGTATAGATAAAGAATTTTGTTTGAAAATAGCAAGTAAAATACGTAGAAATTAGCCCTAGTAACATGCACAACAAATATTGTTCGACCTAGTAACGTGTTTTTCTGTTAAGTTATTAAACAATAGAGAGCAATCACAATATCCTATGTTTCCCTAGAAAATCCTGAGTTTGTGGTCATGATTTTTGATATATCTCATCTACGTATCACATTCATACTGTTTTAAGGGTACCAAATAAAACAATACAATTTAGAACGACCTCTCTCCATACCTTCCTAGCATTCATCTTAGCCCGACTGAACCTTCCACCAGAATCACGAACCTACCATCTAACTATCATCACATTACAACACATAATCTCCCAGCCACACAGGCCCAGAAAATTGGGGGTCTGGGATAATTCAATTCCTTGAGGTAGAAAACATGAGGCTATTACATGTTGATATACATGGAAAGAATCACCAGAAACAACCAGAATCAAACTCCACTAGGACCAACCAACAAAGATATGACCAATCAAAAGTGTCAGTCATTTATGACCACAAAGGTAAAAGATAAATACATTGAGTTTTGGATTTAACTAGTTCAAGGCTTCAGTGCGGCGGAGGATCCCCTAAAAGGGTAATGTAAGTAATAGATCAGCCGGTAAAAGTCAAAGCTGAAGGATACAGAGTCATACAGGAGGTCTTTGGGGAGTCACAAAAATCTGTTTGATGTTGCAGGCCAGGGGTGGTTACAGATGTTTGAGGCGGTGAAAACTAGCATAAAAGGTATGGGCAAAAGACAAGGATTCTATTTTCCTTATAATGATTTATATTGATTTCACTACATCAGATGAAATGAAGGGGCAGTTTTGGAGACAAAACTTGTTATGTTGGCCAACATGAATGTCTACAATTTTATGAGGTCATAAACTGAAGGGTATTTCCGGAAGAAACAAGAAACAAGGTGGAGTATTAATGTGCACGCTTCCTTAAATATACATTAATAAAAATTACCGAAATCTAACTTCCTATTCGGAGGTAACACTAACCAGCATAGCATACTAAGGGGGCGTTTATTTGATACACTGGTAAAATATAGGTATTTGAAAGATAATATGGTCAAACAAGCTCAAATTAAATCAAGCCATTAAAACTCAGCAAACAGTGGATTAGCTTGGATTATTTTTATCAATCATTCCTATCACTCAAAGTATATGCCTCCTAAATGAATTCCACCTTTTGCTGTTACATGCTACAATTATAAGCAATTAAACTCCAATAGTTTATCAAAACAATTGCTGCGGTCAAAATTCCATTTCAATCAGCCAGGAGTAAATTCTGGACTTCCGTATCAGGCTAGCTGGCACTACCCGTTTCTGGCAGTAACGTTATACTATGACCCATAGATAAAGAAACACGTGGAAGCTAAATTAGAATCATTTCATTTGCAAGATATAAAAATATCGAATAAGACAAGATATGTATAGTAAGGAAATAATTACCTGGTGAATTGGGGGGTACATTACATTCATACAAACCGGGCATTCAAGAAGCTCGTGCACAGCTGTATTTGATGTTATGCCACGTTTCGGACCAATAAAAGGCGAGATCTTCCTATGTGGAGAGGCTCTATATTCAATAATCTCAGGAGCAACATCGTTATCGGCACTGCGGCCCTCAATAATGCCTTCATAGGTGCTGCCAGGAATCATGATGTTTCCAAAAATGCTGTTTACTGGATTCCTGTCAACACATCCAATATGAGGAGTTAATGGAGCAAGAACTTCATATGAAGCTTAACAGACAAAATGAGTTGGACCGAAAAGACTCTTATATAGTCGACAGATTCCCCATTAGATGGTACTTTTCTACATCTTATTATCTACATTTTTGGTGGCAGGACTAAACATTTCCCATTAATTTTTTAACCAAAATTCTGGCTAATCGATTATTTCTCAATCACTATACCTTGTTTAATTTGACTCAACATAAAACATGCATTAATAGGAATAAAAGCATTAGCACCAAAGCACTAATTGCAATCTGAATACGATGCAACCATTAATACTTAGATGTTTGTGCTAGAAGTATTAGCACTTGTTAATAAAACATTAATATTTCAACCTCAACTAGGACTCGACAACATTATCGGCATAATTATCCCGACAGTCATGGCGGATCATTATAATATTTTTTATTACTTTAGCTTGAGTTTTTTTAGATCTTAATCTACCCAGGAAAAGACAAACTAAGAATCCAAAAAATGGAATGACTTGGAATATAAGCCACTCGAAGAGAATAGAAGTCTCCAACGTATTTGATATTTTGATATGAATAGGTCTCATTACAGGAAGTTTAGCAAGCTGTTTGGAAGTTGATATTTTGACTTGGACATTTCGCCATGCTTGATAACCATTTTCATCTTATGTGGACAAGGTGATAGAACTAGCAAAAGAGTGACAATAGATTACCTAAGGAGGTAACCTTTTGATCCAAGCAATATCATTGGAACGTGTTATATCATATGAAAATCTTACAAGCATTAATTAACGTTCTATTACATACTAACAATTTTTAGCTTTGGGGTTATCATTCCAAGTTTTCCCATATGGAACATCAAATCCCTAAAATAGACATACTTTGAAGCTCTAGTATTTCAATGCCCAAAAGAAAAGGCATCAGAACTCGATCGGAGTTGCACACGTCGATTTAGTTATTCTGAGCTGCACCAGACATGAAAAGTGCTCCATTAGACAGTTGCAGGTAAATATCAGTAAAGAGGTATACTGCATTCCAACCAGACGTGCATACTTCAAACTAAATGCCTACGACAAATTATCTCCCATCTGAAGGGGAAGAAAGAAGAAGCTATAATCTGGAAGAACAGACAGTGGTTCCTACTTCCTAACTTCCTATATAATCTAAAGGACGAAAAAAGCATGTATTACTATTGTCTTGGTATATATCCGCTTTCGAGTGGGCTTTGACTTAGTCTAGTTATGTGTTTATAAAACACAACTGTTACATGTAACCTTGCAACCATGAACACTGCTAGATAATCCACAAATAGAACAGAGAATAGTTATAAGAAGATGATGAATACAAAATTTTCGAACAATGAACCAAATTAATGTAACATTTCAGTAAATGTAAGCAAGTGCAATAGCACATAACATGGTTTGAATAAATCCAATGTATGGAAACTAGGTCATAGAGGCATTATCTGCTCGTATAAACTGGTAACTCATGTGACGTCACACGAGCAACTTTCACGAAATCCGGATTTTGACTAAAACTGCCCTTACTGAACCTTATTCCTACAGACTAATGTTCTCCAAATTCCAATCAAAAACTAGTAATCCAAGACCCACTTTCATACCTTGAGTGAGACTAATAGTTTTCTGATTGTAAAACGAAATAGACTCCCTATCATTTCCAATAAAGGGAAGATTCTTACCTGCTATCACTATGCATTAACAGAAGATATGTTCTTCATTAAAGGACTACCGACAGAGACAAGATAAATGTTATTAGAAGATCAAGACAAAACAAAACAAAACAAAACAAAACAAGAGAAACTGGTTTCTGGTGAAAAATCCAGAAACTATGAACCAACAAAACATTGCCTTTCTAGGTCAATAAGGTAAACCAAAAAGCTCATTTTTCAGGTAAAAAATCCACATCAAAGAGTTCGAGAAGAGAAGGCCACAGAATATGTTGGGCAACAATTCAATCACATCAAATGGCATCTTTCCCAATATTAACTAAATTCAAACAAAAAATAGTACCAGAAAAGGAAAAAAATGGAAACTAAAGATTCCACACATACATATAGTGATGCCCAGCTCAACGCTTTTTCAACCCCTTTGCAAAATTTAAAACCAGATTAAAAATCAAAAACATACGCAGCATTAAAACATCATATCTTGAAAATCTAAAATTTCTATTTTTCACAACAATTCAAACCAACATTTCCACATGCGCATACAATTACCCAAAAATCAGCGAGCGCCCTAAAGCAGATGAAACTTAAATCTGATTCAAACCTAGCGATCCTCGCAAACAATTTCATTTCACTCAATCAACCACTCAATACAAAGCAAGCTTCAAATTTTCACACAAAAACACAAAATTCGCTCATCTCTCTACTCTCACTTCCTCCAATAATCACGACTCGGAGCAATCAAAACCTTCGAAACAAAGTAAAGATCAGATTCGTTTTGCCCCCTTTCTCAAATCAAATAAACAAAAATCAAAAACCCATAAAATTAAAATAAAGCACCTTTTAAAATCAACAACATCTCGATAGAGAGAAGGTGGAGTAGAGAGAGAGAGAGACTAACCCAGTTAAGCAAAAACCCAAGAGAAGATTTTGCAGCAGGAATTCAATTAAACGCCCAAAATCGTAATCAATCCATGTTGGAGTAATCAATTATTGGGTGCAGATAATGCGAAATTACTTCAGCAGGACAAAGCACGGATGCAATTTTTGTGTTGAGGTGGAGCTCAATCCTTAAAACCCGTTTTGCTGCCCTCTATTTACGTGTCTAGGTTGGACTTATTTACCACACTCGAAAACTTCAATACACAAATCTATATATAACTCAATCTGCAGACTCACTATGTGCTGTGTGTGTGAATTTTCCACCCGTTGGAGTCGCTCCTGTGGATTTGATAATCTTTCTCGACTCTTGAGTTTCTTTATAAATCCGGATATTTTCTTAGTAATAACTTCTAATTAAAGTTCATGTGTTTGATATATTGTCAGTAAATAGTCGGTGGGCCAACCACATTGTATTAAAAAAAAAAAAAAAAAAGCAAATTAAAAAATTTATATATTATATTTTTAAAAATAATATTTTCAAATTAAGTCGATACGACATGAGTAATAAATTCGATATAGAGCCCATGATACGAATAAAAGACTCACGATACGACATTAGTGATGAATTCAGTATAGAGCCCATGATACGACTAACCATGAAGTCGAAAACTAGTAATATTTGCTAAATCAAGATATTCAACAATTATAATATTAATTTGTAGAATTTGAACATCTTATATAAAAGTAATTGATTTTCAAAAATCAATGTCATAAGTATCAATTGTATCTATATTCTTGTGAGTTTTAGATATTATATTGTTTTAGGAATGTAGATTTAGATATTACAAAATTTATAGCTGATTTGAATGTTATATTTATTTTGGAGCTTTGTGCAAATTTGTGTATGCAATGTAGGTGACAATTTGAATTTGTTAATTTCCTATTTCCATCTACCAAATATGTTTATTATTGATAAAATAATAGTGGTCTATTTGACAGAAATTGTAAAATTTAAATAAATTAAAAGTCATGGAACCACTCATAATACTAATTTAATAAGTTATTAATTTTTAAAATTTGTTAAACAATAGGCCACTATTGTTGAATTTAACCCAAATCACAAAAAAAATTAATCTAAGAAAATTGAATTTTTGGTTTTATCTTTGTAAGGTTCGGATCACTAATTATTGTAGATTTTTTTATTTTTTTTTTAAATAGCCTATGGATAAGGGGTTAGGCAGAATATTAACTGTTTCGTACACATAACAAGCCAAAAAGTGACTTGTTCTCAAACATGAAACACGAGATACAAGATGTTGAGCCCACACAATGAGTTGAGCAATGAAGATCATAAAAGGATAGTCGAACAATATCAACCTAGTGAGGCAGACACTTTGTATGTCAACCTCGAACCTATGCAAGGAAAACTGAATAGACAAGACATATACATGAGTGGTTCCAAAGTGACTAAGCTTAAAGAGAACAGAAAAATAACATAACATACACATGAGCGGCCCAAAAGTGACCAAACCCAAAGGGAGAGGCATGATATATGAAACATAAAGTGAGCCACAGAGGAGGTCACACGTCTCGATAACAAAATCTGAAGTTATGATAGTTCAACTGGTCCATCCTAACAAGCACCTTCAGTCTGGGAGGCGCCGTCACCTAATAAAAAAATGTGAGAGTAGGGGTTTGGGCTCCCCTATCTGCAATGAAATCAGTTGCACGATTCTCCTCTCGGTAGATATATTCCCCCACTAATTATTATAGATTGTTCCGACTCTTATTATGAAAATAAAAATAAAAAATGAGTTAGGCTCAATAATTTGAGAATCAATTCCTCTTATCACATGTATTTTATTTCTCAAGTTCTACAACAAATTGCATATTAAAATACAAAATAGTACACAAATTTACAATCGAGAATCTCTATATCAACTACCAATTTGTCCACTATGGCATGCCCGAATACTATTATATAATTCACATAAATTTGACTATATATCGCGATTCTGAGTTTAAATCCCGTCTGCATGTATTGTATTTTCTCACTTTATGATGATGTGATTGTCTCGTCTACGTATGATATAGTGTTTTAATTATTTCCGACATTCAAAACTAACGGATAAATACGACTATAGACAGATGTAAATCCAACCACAATCCACTAATTTGTATCCCCACAAAGCAATCACACAATGTTGGTTAAACTAAACGTTAAATCCAAATAATGAATATGGTGAATGGAACTTTAATGAGTACAGATAAGCAACCTTTCTAATTATTTTATTAAATTTGTAAATTTTGTGGGGTTGTGTTTAGTGACAAGTGTTTGCATCTCACAAACAAATTCAAACCTTGATTGCCAATCTTTTTGAAAATTCCAAAAGTTTGGTGGATGAAAATGGAAGAGAATACTTTGATGAAAGAGACAACTATAATTAAATCATAATTATGAAATAAATAAAGGGCTTAAATGAAAATATACGAATCGAACAATTTCTTTAATACATCTAAAACTAACTGTTGAGAATTTCTACCAATACTATAAAATTTCACGTCGAAAGATGTATGAATTTACTGTGAAATTTTGTATGATCCTACTCGGTTTTCAGGTACCAGATAATTTATACGCGGGTGAATTTTGCATAACATCACGTAGTTTATATATTAATCGATCAAAGTCAATAATTATATTTAAGTTAATTGAATATATTTTGGAAGATGAATAATCATATATTTTTCAATATTTGTTGGAGAAGTCATATCTGATTAAAATTACTTTGAAAATATTTAGGGGTAAAAATCATCAAAAAGTGGCCCGGCCCGTATGCTACAGAGGAAGCCCAAATTGCACGGGTCCTCGGATGGTAAATGGGCTAACAGCCCAATATTTTTTTCTTAATATATTTATGGACTCATTCATTTAGAACTTCAAATTGACTTTGGATTATATTATTATTATTATTATTATTATTATTATTATTATTATTATTATTATTATTATTATTATTTTAATTATTATTTTCCAATTTGGACACCCAATAAAACCAAACATAAGAAAAAAATTGTGTGTGCGCGTGTGTATTTTGGTACAATATATCAATCACTCGACCTGACTGAACTATATATCTTCTCCAACCTATCAATGTATGTCTATGTATAAACAAGAAACCAGAGAGAGAGAGAGGAGAGAGGGAGAGAGAGAGAGAGTTGGCACTATAGTTGTTTAAGCATAGGTGGGGATTATTTTGGTGACAAGGGAAGAACAGAAAATCAAATATGATTTGGTAGATATCATATTTATTCTCATAATTCATGCACAAGGGGCCTTTTTTAATTAAATAAACTAGGCCAAATTTAACGGATCATAAAGTTATGCTGGATTATGTATTCGTTGGGGACCATATATCAGCTACGTTGCGAAGAATCCAAATTTCACACTTATAATCGTCATTTTCGAGCAACTTATAATAAACAAACGCTAAAGTTAATACATATATATATATATATATATATATATATATATAAACTATTATTCTAAAAAGATATAAGAAAAGGGAAAACAATAATTAAGGTGTAATTTAGTATGTGCACGTATTGTTATTTACTAAACTTTTTCATTTCCATTTAATTTGGTGGGATTTAATTTTCATTTAATTTTTCTAATGCATGGTCCCACGGCCCCCACCCCATAAATGTCGAGATAATATTTATTGGCAAGCTCTGATTAATTAGAAATTATATATTATGACATAGGTGAAATTGGAAATATTAGTGGCGGTAGAGGAAAACAATAATTTGAAATGATATAATTTAAATTATTTAGATAATAATTGATGGGGTGGGTGGGGGTGGGGGTGGGGGACATTTGTGGACCTTGTGATAAATATGACCCAACATGACTTGCCCCAACCAGTGGGTAAAATAATTATAATTTTAATACTTACTATTATTATTAAATGGCCACCGTCAAACTTTTCACATTTCATTTTTATTCATTCGATTTCCTATTTTTAGCTTTGAAAAAAAAAAAAAAAATTGGCCCTATTAGTTGCCTTACAAGCAAAGGAAACCCTATTAGTGGTTCCAGCCAGTCAATTTATTATGTCCAATTAGTGACAGATTCACAAAATAAAATTCGTGAGATCGAAACTACTGTACGTGAGATCGACGGTTTTCGAAAGACCGAATTTTATATAAATTTTTTTTGCACCAGTGAACGATGGGATCGCCCAATTCCACCTAAGTCCGTCCTTGGCAATTAGCCAATTATATGCTAGCTATATTCAAGTTCCATGCATGATTGCCAACCAATTAAATAAACTATCAATACAAATACAAAATTTATTGTCACCCCACCAAAAAGATTTATCCTTGTCGAGTGGATCCACCACTATCTCTCTAGAATTTATTACTTGAAGCTTAATTATACTAATATTTCGAATTTAATAAACTATAACATGGTAGGATTATATATTCTCTCACTAAAATATGTATTATATTATTATATATACACGTTAATGTCCCAGACAATGAAGCCAAGTGTGTAGCAGGAAAAAAGTTACAGGGTAGTAAAAGTTTAATTATGATTAAATTGGGGGCGAAATGTAAATTATCAAAACAGAATAACGACCTTTTTTCCCGCCTTTTTTTTTCTTGCTTTTACCTTTCTTTCTTTTTGGACTGTGCAAACTTCCCTATTTTTTAGAGATGCCTGATTTTTAACCGGACGGTCGGTTTCGGTTTTATAACTATAATCGTCTTTCACGAGTTGAATTAGAATCGACATATCGATTTTACCTGTCCGGTTTCAGTTTCAGAATTTTGGATCCGTAATCGGTTATTATCCGCCGGTTTTGGCCCAAAATCGAAAAATCGGTAAAAAAAAAATAGCTGATTTTCAACTGGAACCGGCAATTCCGATTCAAGAACCGAGACCGCGTAAACATTTATCGGGCCGGTTACGGTTTCAATTTTTTTGGAACCAGAACCGATGTTTTTGTACTGCTATTCTTGACTTTAATTAAAGATCACAAGCACATAGTATTAAATAATTATATAGGAGAGAGAGGATTGTGAGTGTGTTCCTTTATTTACGCTCCTTTATGTGCACAAATCTTGCAGTAATGCTTTTCATAAAATTGAGGATTTGGGAGAGTAATATAGTATATAAAATTTGTTTTCTTCTTTAGAAAATGACCCACAAGAGAGGCCCAGTGTTTTGGACGATCTGCAATCCATCGTTTGAACGCTACCATGTTTGACAAATGGCCAAACAACTCTCCCAACAGCAGCATCTCTCTCTGGCACTCCACCCCCCCTCTCTCTCTCTTCACTGTCTTTCTCTCTCAACAACTTCCATTCTGCTCCATGGACAAGCATCTCCAGCCGCCGCCGCCGCCCTTGCCCAACTGCCCGCGGCAGCAACGACGCTGTGAATGGTAATACTTTATGTTCATTAGAACTATGCTTCATGCTTTATCTTGTCACTTACTTTAGAATTTGCAAGATGTTCAATATAACTAATCAATCATCTAATATTCTCTAATATCTAAATCGAATTATATATTTCTATAGGGTGTTTCGAGATGTTCCAAGTGATGTAACTATTGAAGTAGATGATGCTACATTCTCATTGCATAAGGTAAGTAAGTCTCTACCTCTCTGAAAATTCCCACCTCTCTCTCCTCTCTCTCTCTATAACTAAACTAATATGTTTCAATTTTTGAAGTTTCCTCTAGTTTCAAGATGCGGAAGAGTCAGGAAGCTCTTAGCAGAGCTTCGTGACTCCGAGCGCCCCACGGTCGAGCTCCGAGGCCTCCCGGGAGGCGCGGAGTCCTTCGACCTAGCCGCACAGTTCTGCTACGGCGTCAACTTCGAGATCACCGCAGCAAACGCCGCCCATCTCTACTGCGCCTCTCACTACCTCGAAATGGCAGAGGACTACTCAAGCAACAACCTCATCTCCCGCGCCGAAGAATACCTCGACAGCATCGTGTGCAAGAGTCTTGAAATGTGCGTCGAAGTCCTCCGCCAATGCGAGTCCCTCCTCCCCCTCGCCGACGATCTCCGCATCGTCTCCCGCTGCATCGACGCCATCGCCTCCAAGGCCTGCGTAGAGCAGATCGCCTCGAGCTTCTCCCGCCTCGAGTACAGCAGCTCGGGCCGGCTCCATATGAGCAAGCAGAGCAGAGGCGGAGGCGGAGACTGGTGGGCCGAGGACCTCTCGGTCCTCCGCATCGACTTGTACGAGAGAGTGATCGCTGCAATGAAGTGCCGAGGCGTGAGGCCCGAGAGCATCGGAGCAGCCCTCGTGAGCTACGCGCAGCGAGAGCTGCTCAAGAAGGCAAGGCCCGACCATGAGAGGATCGTGGTCGAGACCATTACCAGCCTCCTCCCCCTTGAGAGGTTCGCCGTGCCTCTCGCCTTCCTCTTCGGCCTGCTGAAGAGCGCGGTGATGCTTGACTGCACGCTCTCCAGCAGGCTCGACCTCGAGAGGAGGATCGGGTCGCAGCTCGACGCCGCGACCCTTGATGATGCTTTGATCCCCTCATTTGGAAACGAGGGGGATACGTTGTTTGATGTGGACACATTTCATCGGATTTTGATCAATTTCTCGCAGCAGGATTGTGATAGTGAGGAAGATGATTTGGATGAGGGGATGTCGCTGTTTGAATCGGATAGCCCTGCGGCGGCGGCGGCGGCTTCGCCGTCGCAATCAGCGTTGTTTAAAGTGTCAAAATTGGTGGACAGTTATTTAACTGAGATTGCGTCCGATGCGAATTTGAAGCTCAACAAGTTTGTGGCGGTGGCGGAAAGCCTTCCGGCGCATGCTCGAACGGTCCACGACGGACTGTATCGAGCCATCGATATTTACCTAAAGGTAAGTGGTTGATATGTTCTTGATTTCTTTCTATATGCATCGAGAGCTTGGGGGTGGGTTGAAATCTAAAAACATCGAAAATCGAACTGACCTGAACTAAACTGAACAGGTTGTTTTCCCGTAAAAAACAGCCTCGTTCAACTGAATTTTTGATTTGGTTCGATTCGATTTGAAAATTTTAATTAAAAACAGTCGAATTTTTAGTAATGCTATTAGTTTGATGTAATAATATTTGGCTGAACTGTGAAAATTCATAGCATATTGCTCTCTTCGTCCTACTTAACATGGCCAAAAATCCATTTTTTTGTTCCATTTATAATGGTCAAAATTTAAAAAATTACCTTAATAAGTAGAGCTAAGTGAAATTTATTTAATTTATAGCTATAAAAACTATATTTTTTAATATTTTTATTCAAAAAATTTGAGCATTTCCGTAAGTTTTTCAAGCATATTGGTTAATTCGGTTCGATAGCTATGAGAAAACAAACCGAGTGAACCGTTGAACCGGCACTCCGGAATTGAAATCGCCGGTCAGTTTCAAAATCAGAACTGCCGCAACCTTCCACGGCCGGTTAGGTTCCACCTTCAGAAAAACTGTAACCGCCGTTCGGAAACAGAATCGGTAGTTACCAACAGCGCTCGGTTCGGCCGGCTTCTCGGACAAATCGGTTTGGCTTTTAAACAAAACCGACGGAATTAGCCGAATATGTTAGTCTATGCGATATATCATCCTAGCTTAATGCAATACCACCATGTCGCACGCAGGCTCATCAAGGCTTAACAGATCAAGAGAGCAGGAGGCTCTGCAAACTGATCGATTTCCAGAAACTATCCCAAGAAGCCGGCTCCCACGCCGCCCAGAACGACCGCCTCCCTCTCCAATCCATCGTCCAAGTCCTCTACTACGAGCAGCTCCGCCTCCGCAGCGCCCTGCTCTGCTCCTTCCCCGACGACGACGCCAAGCCCGCGCACCAGTCGTGGCGGATCAGCAGCGGCGCCCTCAGCGCCGCCATGTCCCCACGCGACAACTACGCGTCTCTGAGGCGCGAGAACCGCGAGCTCAAGCTCGAGCTGGCTAGGCTCAGGATGAGGCTCAATGATTTGGAGAAGGAGCATGTTTGTATGAAGAGGAACATGGACAAGTCCAGTTCGGGGAAATTCATGATCTATTTTACGAAGATGGTTGGTAAGATGAGGGTTTTTGTTCATAGTTACTCGAGGGGGTCGGCTTCGACTTCGAAGCAGTCGCATAGATGATAGAACTGAGTCTAAGCTCACTGAGAGAAGATGAAACAGCACAATTTGTAGGTATATGTTTTGATTTTTATTTTATTTTTCACACTTCTTGATTGCATGATATGATATAAGTGGTGTTCAGTGTGATGCTCTTTTTACCCCTTTACTATTTATGTACTTGATCCAATGGGATCTTCAAGGGAAAAGGGAAACCGAGAAAAGGATATGAATGAAAATATTGGTTCGATTTCTCTGTCACATTTGCACTCTCCATAGTAAATTTTTTGTTTGTTGCAGTTAAGAACTTTCATCAACAAAATTCACACAATCTCGGGCCTAAAAACATGACTAAAAGATTGAATTTTCATGGTTCGCTGTTCACATCAAGAGCCTCTCCGGCTGCTCGAAATTGCAGTTGGCATCGAAAAAAGTCACCCTCGGATTGACCTTTTTCCGGCCACTTTCCGGCTGCCTCAAGCAAGGCTTGATTCTCAGCAACTCAGTGAGTTCGCCACTAGTAACTCGTGGCCGCCGGCTGCTGCTGTCAACTGATGAATCAGATTGGTAGCATCCGCTTTCCTCTGTTTGATTCATGTTCCTTTTCATTAGCCTCCCAATAAACCTATACAAATTCCCAGCATCACAAGATTCTTGATGATTGGACCTTCTGTTGTGTTGTTGTCGTTGTTGTTGTTGCTGTTGTTCACGTCTGCTCTTTAAGAGCGCGTGGATGGTATAGTAAGGGACGAGGAAAAACACGCAGCCTGGTGGGAGGATTGCTTCGGGGTGGACGGCAATCCATGGGAAATTGAACACATCAGGCCTAGCAATGCAGTGCCTAGGGTACTTCCTCATGAGCTCACCAGCGCTGACGGGATGCCGGAAAAGCTCGACACGGGGGCCCGGGTGGACCAGAGTTATGACATCCGCCCGGCTTGCTACAGTTTTCATTTCTTGGTCTGGACAATGTGTGGAGAAAGAAACAAAGGGGAAGGAAGGGAACATGAATAATCTTAGGGTTTCCTTTTATAGGTGGTTGCTTTCTTGATCGATAGTGACAATTTTATAGTTCGATTTTTCCTAGGGAAAATGTCTTGTTAGAAGCATTGTTTTAATCATTCTATGTGGCTATAAAATCCACCCTTTGGAACAAGCAAAAATGTAAACATTTAAGACAAAGTGTAGAAGAAAACAAGAATTCAGTTTCTTCAAGAATAAACTTTGACATAATACAAGCATTCCCCTCAATCACCACAACATCAAACACCCTTCTCTCTCTCAAGATTACAGAGGCTACAGAAAGTATGTTTTCCAAGCTCAAGAAGCTTATTAGAGACGACAATCTAATAAGAAACCTAGGCCTCGGATTTGGTGTAGAAACGGAGGCCAACGGCCAATCCCAAGATGACCAAAGGGACTAAGAATTGGAGGAGCTTGATGATGAACTCTGATGTCTTGTCCTGGTTGTAATGAGGCTGCTTGGGAGGGGCATACGTCTTCTTGGAGGGGATGGTGGACGCGTCAATCTCACCAACGAGAAACTCCTCCATCATCGTCTTAGCAGTGGGGCTGTGCCCGACATCCTCAAAATCATCGGTTGCATCCTTCCCTGCAGCCACGGACAACACACTACTATATTAGAGACGAAACGCCTTCAACTACCTCTCTGCGTGGGGGCTTTCGCAAGTACCTGTCGAAGATATTATAACTTCATCACCACCGGGATGATCTTCCAAGAATTTGGTCACGTCATAAACCTGATCAAATGAGGAGGGATCGGAGGGTTGAGACTACCAAATGTATATACGAACTATGCAAGTATAATGAGCTCATATGTTGTGTGGTGATTTTTGGTTCAACTCTTCTTCTTCTTTTCTTTTTCTTTTTCTTTTTCTTGTTTTTTTTTTTTTTGTTGTTGCTAGATTTGATTGTTCATGTATATCTCACTAGGGTTAGAATCGCTATAGTTGGAAGAGCAAACAACTGAGGAAAGAAAAGGTGAAATGCTTACATGTACGAAGCTAAACAAGATTTACTCTGGTTTTGTCCAAAAGGAAGGTAAAGAATGAGATTATAATGGGATATTCACGATTATAATCAGATCCACCAATTTGTGACTAGCTACAAACTGGGAAACTCTTTTAGTCGATTAAGAAAATAAAATCTTACATCTGTCTCACTCATTTATCCAAAAAAATGGACCTTTAAACATGAGATTTACTTCCACTACACACCAAAAATCCAACCAAACTCAGAAACCCAATTCAAGAATCGATCAAGATTGAATCTTTGACACATCCAGAAATCAAACACACAAAATCAGGTCCACCCACTACATCGCACAAAAAGGGCACAATATCTTGGTCACAAACTCAGAAACCCAATCCAAGAATCGATCAAAATTGAGTCTTTGACACATCCATACATCAAACACACAAAATTAAGTCGACCCACTACATCATACCAAAAAGGGCAGAAAATCTTGGTCACGAAACATCCTTAAAACTTCCAAAGTTATACCTTTCCTCCAATGACAAGCCAGCAATCCTTGCTGTTATTGTGCTCAGAAACCTCAGCAAGAGTGAAAACCTTAGCCATTGAAAATCAGGGGTCAGTCGAGATTTCAAAACGAAACCAAGAATCGAAGAAGAAGTGCTCTCTCTTGAAGAGTGTGGGTAGTGGGTAGGTGGGGGTCAGGTGTGGAAGGTAGATTTAAGATGGTCGTGTGAGGTTTGGTGAGATGGGCTGTCAAACTCAATGTCAGTTTTTTCAACCAAACAACCTGTTAATGGAAACTGTGGATTCCACAGATATTATTACATCAATAAATGTTTTACGATTACCTAATTTTCTTTTTTTGTAATAAAGTATTAAAACTGTCATAATTGAGTGGTAAGTTGGTAACGTTTTTTTTTTTAAAATATTATTATTATTAATAATTTTTTTTTGAATTTTTTTTTTGCTCATTCAATTTGATCCTATTAATTTAGCAAAAACTGGTCCGAACTATTTTCATGATTCATGGTAGATGACTTTTATTCATGTAGATACTTAGAAAATCTAGTTTTTTGAAGTTAATAAAAAGATACTATTTTCTAGATAGAAAAATATTTTTTCCAAGAAAAAATGAAAAATAGTTAGGCGATCCTATACACCAAACACAACAATCAAAATACGATTTCCTATTGGACCACGTACTCCACTCACTATTTTCCTTTTTATCATAAAAATAAAATAAAATCTAAAAGTTCACAGCACCACAATAAATTAATAAATGATTAAAGTTTTCCGATTTTTGGTTTTGAATTATTGATTTTAAGCCAACTGCCAAATTTCTAACTAAGTTCTAACTAAAATAGAAGCCCAACTAAGTTCTAACTAAAATAGAAGCCCAACTTGAAATGGCCAATTATTTTCACCACGATTAATATATTACAAGAATTATAAAATAATTATCAGAAAAAAAAATATTGACATCCCATTTGAAAATAATTTTCATTTTCCATTTGTAATTTGGTTCCATTTTTATGATTTTTTTTGAATTCTTTTAGCAATATTTCATAAATACTGCATACTCCATTTTATACTAATAATTAAATTTGGGTTTTCCACATAATCTTTATGGGCCCTCAATAAAAATAAAATCAAATGGAAATCCAGGCCCATATTAGATAATGCAGAGCCTACTAAATTAGGCCCAATTTCACAGAAGAAGAAAAATGTCTCCTATTGAAAACTATCAACACCAATTCACCATTCACTACTATTAATCTCTCATGTCCTCATTAATTAAGCCAAGCACAATATGAGGTTGTTACTCTTTTGATTGAGCTACAAGGTTTATCATCTAGTGCCATTTTTTTCATGTACTTGCGAGTTTATTAAAAATGAGATATATTTAAAGTGCGTATAAACAGTGACCGTGGAAACCTCCTCGTCGTGGGAGAAAGATAGAGATCCTATTGAAGTGACTTCATATGATAGGAATATATTTGAGCCGCCTTCTCTTCAAACTTGGGTTCTCTAACTGGTGATATTTCAATCTCGTATTCTATTTTGTGCGCGTGTATACTATAAATAGAGGTCATGGTTGGCTATCTAACATGCCCTCTTAATCTTTTGAAGACTTCTTGCTCAAGAATTCTCTCAAATTGCAATATCAAGACATGATATCAAGAAGAAACTCTAAAGAAGTTCATGAGAAAATTGGTCACATTCAATAAAAAGGCTTTAACAAGAGTTTGAATTTTAGTAGTCATGAGAGAGAGAGAGAGACAGAGAGAGAGGGAGACTTTGAGGAGAAGTTGGGGCAGCAGCCTCAGCCTGAGAGAGGTGATGATTATGGCATAATTATGGCATTAATTGTGGGATGCACAAAAAGTTAATTTCCCTTGATCAACAAGACTAACTTTAATTATGCAATATACAATCAATCATTTTTTTCCCGTTTGCTGGATTCATACTCAAGCATCCTATGTATATAAAATTTGATTTTTTTTTTCTCATGAAATAAATCGAATGGATCAAACTTCGTAAATTATTTATTTACACAAAAATAGGAACGACTAATCTATGTAAACTACACGAAAATATTAAGTTAGATTTAGTATTTTAAGCATTCTGTTAATTTTATATATAATCATGTCTGCAAATAGAAGATATAGAGATTTTGACTGAAGAAATATATGTTGTCGTCATTGTCCCCTAACATGCCTTTCCAAAAAAGTCAAAAAGAGGGTGGAAAAGGCTAACGGCCATAGAAAGCTGGCCAGAAAGAAAGGGAAAAACTCATGCAAACACAGGAAATTTTCTCAATGTAGGCGAATGTGTGATAAAAGTTTCCAATATGGGAACTTTTTTTTTTTTTTTTTTTTTTTAATTTTCAATCTAGGCAAAACGCTTGATAATCAATAGGGGTGAGCAAAATATCCGAAATTCGAATATCCGATCCGAACCAAACCGAAATTTAAAATTTGGTTCGGATTTT
>JAYDZE010352149.1:0-17687 GCA_034509125.1 Monilaria moniliformis
CGAGTCATGAATGTATTCGAGAGCGTGAACCATGACTTTGTTCGTGAGTTGAATCAGAAGCAATACAACAACCTCACCATTGGAGTGCCACATGATGTAGATTGGTTTGAAGTCAAGAGGATATGTGGTTACCTCCGGAAGTTCTACCAGTTGACCCTTCTCGTCTCCGGCACTAATTATGTCACAGCGCATTCCTTTTTTAAGGAAATGTGTGAAATCTTCAGTATCATTACTCGGTTGCAGAGTAATGAAGATGATGACATAAAAAACATGGCAACGAGGATGAAGATGAAGCTTGGAAAGTATTGGTTAGAGGAAACAGAGTTGAATCCGAAAATGAACAAGATACTTTACATCGCTGCCTTGTTAGATCCTAGACAGAAGATGAAGCATGTGCAACATTGTCTAAAGACCGTGTATGGTGATAATCGGGCGAACGAGTTGGTGGAAGAGTTGAACAAGTCAATATATGACTTGTTTGAGTTATACCAGAAACAAATTACTTCAAACTTGGATCAAACACTAACACCACCAATACCAACACCTACAACAATGGTCAATACTTCGGATGATTTAGGATTTCCCGGTGAAGGTTCATGCAGCCTTCTGGAGGTTGTTGACGATGAAGAAGATACTTCTGATCGGTCAGAAATCACTCTATACTTAACAGAGAAACAATACAAGATGAATGCTATTGAGGTTAAGCATTTTGATATTCTGCAATGGTGGTCGAAGTACAGTCCGCGCTATCCCGTTCTATCTGAGATGGCAAGAGATATCTTGGCCATCCCTATATCTAGCGTTGCTTCTGAGGCTGCATTTAGCACAGGGGGTCGTGTTCTATCTCAATTTAGAAGCTCTTTGACTCCGAATATGGTGGAAGCTTTGGTATGCGCCGAAGATTGGTTGAAATCTAGTTCAAGTGACGTCTTCCTTCAAGATGAAGAAGATGTACCAGAAACAGTTCTTGAAAAAGAATATGAAGATGGTGAATAATTTACTTCAACATATGCTTATTTATTTTTTATTTTTATTTATGTATAATATACTAACTATTTTTCTTATTTTTTGCAGTGTTGGCACAACTTGGGATATGCGGCAATGCAAGTACGGAAGTGACTGCGAGTGCTCAGAGCCGAACGCAGTGATATTGTAATTGTGTTTGTAGAACTTGAATTTAGATAATTGACATTGCACTTTAACTCTTTTTGATGAATGTTGTGTACTCTTGTGTTGATTATTTTCTGTTGATTGTTGGTTTGTTTATTTTTTGATGAATATTATTATGTTGGTTTGTTGGTGGTAATTAACAATCAGGGGAGAAATCAAAAAATATTGGTAGGATTTTTTTTTCTTCATATTTTTCAATTGTATTAATAAATAAATTTTATGTTTACAAAATGTATAAAAAGTGCATGTGGTGCAGTGGATAAAGTGTATCATAACATCTGAAAGGTTAGGGGTTCAAACCCCACTTGCAGCAAAATTGAATATTTTAATTTTGGGACTGGTTATTCGGTTAACGGAATAACAAGTCCGGTTCGGTTCCGGTTCCATGATTCGGCGCTACTTCGGTTCCGGTTAACCGGTTAGGCCGGTTCGGTTAGAACCGAACCGACCGAATAAGCAGCCCTAGCTATGCTGATTACTTCATAAAACTATACTGATTTACTTGTTTTTAACTATGATGATTGTCTATGAACATATGCAATTATAATTTCGTTGGAATCATCATAAAATTACATTTAATTTGATATATATTATGTGAAAAATTATTTAAATTGAATCAGTTATGTGAATTTTAATATTTTGATATATTTTAAGAGAGAGAAAGTGGTTGATCTTCAAATCCAAATGCATGAAATTCGCATGAATCAATTATTAAATGGTGTAAATTTATTAACCTTATACTGATTGAGAAGAATGTATATATTGATTTATGAGAAACTATATATTGATTTGCATAAGAATATATGTTGAACGAAAAAATCATTCCATATAGGATAGATAAATATCTTCAGACATATTTTTTCGTGTCCAAAAATATTCATATGATACACAAGTGAATAAAGTACGCTGATTTGCGATTTTGTTGAATCTGAACCTTAGATTACAAGATCCAATGACTGAAAATCGGCCTTAGTTCGAATATAAGAGTTGACCCTAATACACCCCTATATATATATACATGTAATTCATCAGTACTTAACATCATTCATGAAAAATAAAGAATAATTCATTCTTTTCACTTACCTATCTTCTTACTTTAATGCTTAAGCATTAAATATTTTGTCGTGAAGATTTTTAAAAAAAATATACGTCTCTTAAAGTTATTTACGAATTGTTGTTTAAGTCGAATTGAAATGGCACTTATTTTTATGTGTATTTTTTTGATACAAATATAAGACTGCTATAATAAATACGTACATATAGCTTATTTTTAATTTCTCCCTAACCTTTTTGGCTCCATTGCTTCAATGGATCAGCCCACAACTCGAAAGATTTTATAATATGAACGGTCCGCAACCAAATTATTCCAATAAGTCGTTAGATTGGTTTGAAACATAATGTACTAATCAAATGGACATTCGATATTCTCGACATCTAAAACTTTGTTATTTATAGTAGATTACATTCCAACAACTTGTAGTAGATTTGTTATTTATACGCTTACATATCATAAATATACATACATATAGATCATAAATAATGTAGTATTAAACATACACAAATCATTAAGTATATATATATGTTTTTACTTGATCATGACCTATACTTTTATTTCTTAACCACTTCCATTTCCATTTCAATTTCCTATGTTGACGCTATAAATTCATTTTTCCATATAATATACAACAACATGATTTTATTAAAATTATTCTGTCATTGTCACAATGTAATGACATTACCATGCCTCCACCCCCAATCATAATATAAAGTATTTTCGATTCGCAGTTTCAAGACAGTGTATATATATATACACCAAATATTATTTGTAGTGACTGTCAGTCCCTTAACTGAATCAATCCATTTATTCCTCTTCCCATACTCTGATCCTACACATCGCACAAACTCCATTGTTCTGATCGCAATTGCTCCCTCATGGCAGCCTCCATACGCCTCCGACGTCTCGCCGCCGTCGCCGTCGCCGCCGTCGCTGGCGGTGCGTACTTCACCGTCCTCAGCAACCCCCCAATCGCCGCCAGCGACCTCGGCGCCGCCCTCACCAATGTCAAGCAGAGAATTGCGGACCCCTTCGCCGCCGCGCCGTCCCGCGCCGTCCAGGAGTCCGCCCTGATCGGCTCCAGCGCCGCAAACCCCCTCGATATCCTCGTCATTGGCGGCGGGGCGACTGGCTGCGGCGTCGCTCTGGATGCCGCCACGCGCGGGCTTCGCGTCGGGCTTGTGGAGAGAGAGGATTTCGCTTCCGGCACTTCCTCGAGGTCTACCAAACTCATCCATGGAGGTTTGCGTTTTTCTATAATTTTATGTTTACCTGGTTTTCTGCGTTGAGTTGTTGTACCCTGGGGAATGAGAATTGTACCGTGTTACCGCATGAGGTGAGGTGAGGCGAGGATGCATTGATCACTTTTTGTTTACTGTCATGGAGTATCTGTGACTGTGTGCTAAAAGTAAGAAGTTACTCCGTTCTTTCACGTGAGCAAACACTTAAATTTATTAACTATAGCAAAAAATTTGTAGTTTCTTTTAGCTTGTTTATAGTAATAGAGATGGTTTGTTGTTGATACAAACTTTATCTTGTACGCTAGACTTAATAACGTTAAGGTAGAATTGATCTAGGCGTGCTAAGAGACATGACATAATTGGCAATCCATTAGTTAATTCTTAGTTAAGAGAATTCCTCTTTTATCTTTTCTCCCTGCAATTGTTCACCTAATTTGTGAAATGCTTTTATATTAGTACGTTGATTCTGTTGCACACTTTTATATGGTAAAGCTTAAGCATTAGCTGTTTGATTGTGTGGAATAGACAAAAGCTTATAAGTAAATGAGATGTGCAAGTTGTTTCCATGAAATAAGCAACTGGAAGGTTGTGGAATACATGATTTACTTCCATCTAATGTAAGAATTAAGCCAATTATATGTTAATTTGTTGGTGGTGGAATTACCAAGCTATTGTGTGTTGAAGAGACTATCTAGAGTTATCTTTTTTCTTTTATTCTGGTACTTGTTTGCCTATTTATTGCACTTGTTTTATGCTCGTAAAGTGATAGAGGAATATTGGCCTAATGAGAAGATTCTTACAGAAGCTGCCTCTTTTATTGTTTCTTAGTTTAGTTTTTTAATCTTTTGAAACCCACAATTTATCCTTTATTGCTGCAGTGGCATCAAATTATATTTATATTTTAGATTTTGTTAATGATAAATCCTTGATTTTCATTAGTTTGGATGACAGTCTTATAAATTTTGGCCTTCCTTGTTTATGTCCTTTCTTGCCTACCATGACTTTGGAGGACCCATAATATATTCTAAACAATCATTTATTCCAGGAGTCCGTTATTTGGAGAAAGCTGTTTTTAACTTGGATTATGGGCAGTTAAAGCTGGTCTTCCATGCTTTAGAGGAACGCAAACAAATTATTGAGAATGCCCCCCACCTTTGCAATGCCTTACCTTGTATGACACCGTGTTTTAGCTGGTTTGAGGCAGTGTACTACTGGATGGGTTTGAAAATGTATGACCTGGTAGCTGGTAGGCATTTGCTTCACTTGTCAAGATACTATTCTGCTCAGGAGTCTATCGAACTCTTTCCTACTTTAGCAAGAAAGGGAAAAGATCGGAGTTTGAAAGGAACCGTTGTTTATTATGATGGACAAATGAATGATTCACGTTTAAATGTTGCATTAGCGTGTACTGCTTCTTTAGCAGGAGCTGCTGTAGTGAATCATGCTGAAGTTATATCCTTTCTTAGGGATGATGGTACTGGGCGGATAATAGGAGCTCGGATTAGAAATAATTTATCAGGTATGTAGATCATTTTCACTTAACTATTAGCATTTATTTCAAGATTGTTTCTCGGAATGTCTTGATTTCAATTATTTATTTTATGACATGTTCAAACTTGATCAATTCCCAGATAAAGTGTTTAGCATCTTTTGCTTGATCTGTGGCGCACATTGCCTCTGATAGACTTTAAACATCATTGGGACAGTTTTCTCTGAACTTCTATTTTTATTCCCACACAAGACTCTGCATGAATATCAGAGTTGAAAGCTATAACATATTTTTCACTGCAGTTTTGATGCATATGCATCCAAGAGAGAGTGGAAAGTGGATTTTTCTATCTCCTTGGGATCTTTGATTCCTGTTCTTCTGTTTCTCTTTATTCAGAGGCATTCCTGAATGGTGACTCTAATGTTGTTTCTGCATCTGAAGTCTCATCGTTATTTCATTTGCTTATCTTGGGGCCTTTGGTGCAATTGGTTT
Organism: Monilaria moniliformis; assembly: GCA_034509125.1. Lineage (NCBI taxonomy): Eukaryota > Viridiplantae > Streptophyta > Magnoliopsida > Caryophyllales > Aizoaceae > Monilaria > Monilaria moniliformis. Next base: position 5,447 of record JAYDZE010352149.1, read on the forward strand.
GGCGTTTTATATTTTGCTTTGTCAACCTGTGCAGGCAATGAGTTTGATACATATGCCAAAGTTGTAGTAAATGCTGCTGGTCCCTTCTGCGATTCTGTCAGGTTGATGGCAGACAAAGAAGCAAAGCAAATGATCTGTCCCAGCAGTGGTGTCCATATAGTGCTTCCTGATTACTATTCTCCAGAAGGAATGGGCTTGATTGTCCCCAAGACTAAGGATGGCCGTGTTATCTTCATGCTTCCGTGGTTGGGAAGAACAGTTGCTGGCACCACTGACTCTAATACCCCTATTACAATGCTACCAGAGCCGCATGAGGATGAGATTGAATTCATATTGGATGCCATTTCTGATTATCTTAATGTTAAGGTTTGTGAATCACCATATGCTTGAATGTTGCATTCCAATCAATCTCAACTTACTTTTTTAACTTTATGGTTTTTTTCTGTTTATCATTCATCCTTTTGCTTTACTCATCCAATGGGTCAGTCCTTCCTCAGATTACCAAGAAATTCAGCCCCTTTTCCTCTTTCACAATTTTGGTTTTCCCAGAAATTTTTGCTAGTTTCCTAAAAAAAATTCTCATATTTTTTCTTTCACAGCTAATCAATTTTTTCTTCTTTCTTTTGGTTCAGCTATGGAGACTAAGGGCTGAATATATTGAGAGTAACAAATGCCAATATATTTCACATTAGAGTTTAACATCCTCATATGCTACTTTCCATATTTTGTTGCTCTTGTGACTGGATGCACTGACATTAATGTAGATACTGTGCTCTGGTATCTTAGGCACAGTTTCCTACTAGAGTGTTACATTTGACAGTGATCATGAATGTTTAACTTTTTTACTTATTTGAGTTGGTTTATTTTTTGACTTGATTTACAATTTGACTTCTTTTATTCTCATGTTCGAGCTTTTTGATATATTTTGAAATTTGTAAGATCCATAGGAAGTGTTAGATCGGATGATCAAGTTGAAATTCTGCTTCACATGAGAGCTTTGGTTAAGTTATTTTGGTTGTCTAGTTTGTAAGATAGACTTATCTGTTTTGGTTGGTTGTTTGGTATTAAATTTGATCATCGGTGAAGAATCTTTAGGCAATGGCTTTATTCACGTCCTCAGGGTAAAAGGAATAATCAATATGTTTTTTTTAATAATCCTATTTAAAGCTTGAATAACTTTTAATCTGGGTGGAATTGGTTAGTGAAAGGTGCATGAGTGATGACTCTTTTTATTTTTCTGTCTCTCACCAGCCTTATTATTGTTCAGTCATTATTTTTCAAGGGGAGGTGTAATATTTAAGAATGATTGTTAGGTAAGACGCACGGATGTCTTGTCTGCTTGGAGTGGCATTCGACCATTGGCTGTTGATCCTAGAGCCAAGAATACTGAGAGCATTTCCAGGGATCACGTAGTGTGTGAAGATTTACCTGGTTTAGTCACAATCACTGGTGGAAAGTGGACTACATATAGAAGGTAAATCAATTGGTTGCATAATAAATTGACTGAACATTTGAATATTTCCACGTTTTTGGTGAAAGCTTTTTGATCATGTATATCTGGTCAGTTTACAAGCAGAACAAGTGGCATAGGTCCCCGCTCTCTTCAACCATTCATCTATGCTTAATCCTTCAATTGTTAGATTTTTCCATTAGCAGTTGTTTACTCACTCAAATCAATTCCAGTATGGCAGAGGATGCTGTTAATGTAGCTATTGAATCTGGAAAGTTGAGCCCAGCAAGCAAGTGTGTGACTTACGACCTACAACTTATAGGTGCCGATGGATGGGATCCTGCTTCTTTTACCATACTAGCCCAGCAGTATGTGCGCATGAAGACATCATATGGTGGGAAGGTTGTTCCTGGTGCAATGGACACTGCTGCAGCAAAGCATTTATCACATGCTTATGGCACTTTTGCTGAGCGAGTAGCTGCCATCGCTCAGGTTTACTGGTCCTCTATGACTTTGCTTAGACTTATTGCCTAGATTCCTGCAAACATCCTGAAGAATATACGTGTTGCATAGTTTTTGAAACACAAATAGGCTTTTGACATCACTCACATATTTGCTCTAGCCTAAATAGTTATTTTTATGTGCCTCAGAATGAAAACCTGGGCAAGCGACTAGCCCACGGGTACCCAATCCTGGAGGCTGAAGTTGCATACTGTGCTCGGCATGAATATTGTGAATCAGCTGTTGATTTCATAGCCAGAAGGTCTCGCCTTGCCTTTCTCGACACTGATGCTGCCAGGAGAGCAGTGCCCCGTATCATCGAGATATTGGCTTCAGAACACAAATGGGATAAGTCGAGGCAAAAGCAGGAACTGCAAAAGGCTCAAAAATTTCTGGAGACCTTTAAGTCGTCAAGAAATGCTCAATTTCACGATGGCAAACATAAATAAATACGTAGGATTTGATTATTTTTCTTCCTATAAATTATGACAGATATATCTATATCACAAAATCATTATTTGAGCTGACTCGTATAGTCTTCTGTGTCACAGGTACACAATCTGGAAAACTTCTTCGTCCATTTTCAACACTCAGGTCCATAGTTTCATTTTAATTTTTAATTTATAGTTTGTCGCAGTATTTGATCAGCTACATCATTGGAGTGCTAGTGTTGCTCTGAGATGCAATTTGGGCTCCTCTCTTTCAACTTTTGCCCCTTCACAAAAGATTTATATAAAATCAACACATCATTCTACCAAAAACATTGTTGATGAGAATAAAAATGTGGATTTTGGCCTTCTGTCTATCGATCTTCTAAATTTCGTTTGCTCATGATCAAATTACTGCTATGAATTTTAAGTTAAGGTTTGTGGAGATATTGCGTTCAGTTTTGTATCTTATCATCATAAATTAATTACAGACTTTTCTTTAAAAACAAAAAACGCCGTTGGTTGGTAACTTGGTGGTTCTAATTGTCAATTAACGAAAATTTCAATACTTGGTATGAGAATTCTACAATATAGAAAAAATGAATATTAAAATGTTTAAATCTAAGGGCATCTGTAGTGCAGGCCTTGTGGCCCGTTCTTTCGGGATGGGTCGCATGTGGGACGCGTTGCGGGGTGCATAAAGAGATGGGGTCCACTAGCTTTTTTGGATTTGAGTATATTTAAAAATGTTATTTTAACTTCAAAAATATGATGTAGCCTAGCGGTAATGACTAATTTGGAAGCACACAAGGTTGCAATCGAGAATTACTGAACTAGTAATCTCAGTTGAAAAGACGAAAGTTTTCCAAAAAAGATTACTTATATATATATTAAAAGTGAACAAAAAATAATGTAATTTGAGTACATCATGGCTCCATAAATGTAATATTTACATATAATCTGTGTTTTTGCTTTTATGTCTATAATCCCATCTAAGTATATTCACAAATTGATACTTAACCTTTTCAAAATATTCACATTACTGTGATGACTGGAAATCGAGCATGTTTGTTTATGTGGCACTCCTTTTTGCCTAGTTGACACGATTTTGCCTAGGCGCCACGGTTATCTCCTTTCTTGTTCCCCCTCTGTCTTTGTCCCCCATCATCCTTCTCTCCAGATCTCTGGAAACCCAAATCTTCAGTCTCCACTTTATAACTTTCGGCTACCACTCGCAAGCACCAGCCGTCCCGGGACACCCTGCACGCGTCGTACACTACAAGATTCCTCAGCACTACCTCTGAGTCTACGTCCATGTTGATCACTGGGACGTGAAAGGTTATGATTTTGTTGTCGAAATTGATGTTCGAGATGCCTCCCTTCGTCGCCATGAATTGCACCGCAGCCTCGGCCAGCTGCATCACTATCTCTGCCGTCTATTCCGTCAAACAAAGCTCCTGCTCCACCACGATCACTACCACCGACAGGAACAACTTCTTCATCGATGAAGCGAAAGCGTTTGTCATCAATCGGAAAAAGCTCTACCAGTGACAAGGTGAAATTGAAAGCCTTGCACTGGGATATGGCAATCCAAACGTTGAGCATTCCATGGTGTGGGACAAAATCGGCAAGAGCTCATTCAAGTAATCCTTATCATCATTCTCACCATTTTTAATTTTATTTTTTCAAAGCCTAATTCACTCCTTGTTTATGTGGCAATGCATGTTTGACGGAGACCTAATGGAAGCCCCTCTTCTGTTCCGTCGCAGTGAACATAAAATTCCCTCGCGGCGACATCCAATCAGCGAGTCCATTAAGCAACAAACCCGGCCCTCTGTCGCATATATTCATCCCCGACACTCGAAAATCACATAACACGGCGATCATGCTCAAATCCCTCTCCCTCTCCCGCAAAGAAACCATCGACGCCCTAATCGAAGGCCGAGACCTAAGCGGCGATACCTCGAGAAGCTCGCCAAAATCGCCGGTGCAAAGGAGACGAGGGACACGGACAAAAAAAATTCGCAAATACAATAAGTAATATTTAGGCATGTAGGCAATAAGTAAATTTCCGGGTGCCATATCGGCATTCGAGTGTGAGAATATTAATGTGAGCCCATTTAAGTGATTACGAGCTTAAGTGATATTTGCCTTTAAAAATATCAAATTTTAATTTCTAATGGACTTTCAAAAGAATAAGACGATCCAATAGTTATTTAGATCGAACCATGGTTTATTGACAAAACTGGGCTAAGATTAGTCAACGCTTCCACCACATGCAATCAGACTACAAAGCCCCAACAAAGAAAAATCCAAAAAAATGAAGAAAATTCCACCACAGCTCGTCGGAGAGCAAAAATCAACCCCCATTTATACGCTTCGCCGCCGTCTCCGCCGCAGCTGGTCAAGTAAGATCACTCAAACATTCTTTCTTGCACAATTATTCCATACATATCTTAGCATCCACTTCAAACTCTTAATAGATATGGGAGATTTGATTGAAAGGTGACGAAATATACTCGGAAAGAATTCAAGAAATCTTTTTTTGGTTTGTGGGTTTCTTGATGTTGTACCAAGATGGCTCGGAGGGGGAGTGAAGTGGAGCCGGCGAGGTGGGGGTCTATGGTGTTTCTGTTGATGGGTTTGGTCTCTTTCTGTCATGTCAACTGTGATGAGACCCTCGTCTTCTAGAATTTGCATATTGATTTATACATTAGTCTTAGTACAATAGTATGGCTCTTGAATTCGGAATAATGTCATTTTACATGACTTGCCAAAATAACTTGTAGCCCTTCCGAATAATTGCTTTTTTTATTTTATTTTTTGTTGATCAACAAATCGAGAAACTTGAACTGGAATCCGTAATTATAGCAAGCTAAGTTTAATATTTTCCTTTTTAAGAATTAATTTCGCCTATTTTTGTTGATCAACAAATCAAGAAACTTGAACTGGAATGCCTTAATCATCGGCAAGCTAACTTTATTTTCTATATGTAATATGTTTTGAGATGAAAATCGATTTTTTTCGAGTAATCTTTAGGCTTTATAAACTTTGGAATTATGTTCTTTTAGAAATATCACTTTCTGTCTTATAATAGAAAGATATAAGAATCAAATCATACAATTTTCCCACCGCAAATTGAAAAACAGAAGAAGAAAACTTTTGCTTTATTTTAAGCCCCCTCAATTGCTATATCAAACATTGTATTGATTTAAAGAAGTTGTTAATTATTAAAAAAAACAAAAATAATAATGAAGTAATAATATGAAGATGCTGCTGAAATCATGATAACCCAATCTAATCAAAATAAAATCATACTACTTTTTTTTTTGGAGAAGAATCATAGTACGTAGTCAAGAATCAATCCGTGGTTGCCTTTCCAAATAAAATAGTTGAAAATTCAAGTGCTGGTGTTGCAGTTTGCTTGCTTAATGGTTGGTGGGACCTACTTTTCATCATAAATCAAGTGGGCCATGTTTTTTGTTCGAAATTATGAAGGCCTTTTCATCAAATAGTATCGCTCAACTCCCTTTATCAATTTGACATTGACATTAATTAATTATTTCTTGGCCATGGTGACATGAACTCCCAGCATAGGACTTGTTTCGTATTCATGTTACGATATAATAAGATAGATAAAATAAGATAGACTTAAGATAAAAATTTACTGTACAAATAAAATAAAAATTTAATATTGTTGTTTGATAGGTGAGACAAAAATTAAGATAAAAATAAATGTAATGCTTGATAAGTTAGATAATATGATGGATATAACGTAAAATGACATTTTTATCCTTATAAAAAATATATATTTATTTATCTTATTTTGCTAATTTAAGCCTTATTTAATTAATATAAATTTAGTACTAGCTAAATTAAAATTTAATAACTCATATAAATTAATATGTATTTATTAATTTAGAAAATTGTGAATATATTTATCTATTTTGATTATGATAAAGTATTTAATTATTGGACAATTTAGCTAATTTCGATAATTATTAATTCCGATTACTTAACTTTTTTATAATGATAAATTAATTAAATTTGGAAAAAAATTAGCAGTTATTTTATTAAGTTAAATTAAGATTTATTAATTAATTTAGTTAAGTTAATCATGAGTAATAGATTAGTCCAAACGAGACTAACAGTGGCCAACGTTGAAATTGCCGGAGGCCATGGCCAACTCCGGCGAAACCAAGTATCGGAATCTATGCATGTCTCACCATTTTCCGGCGAAACCAAGAATCAAAACCAAAACACCAGAAAATCGAATCCAGAAGGACCACCAAAAAACCAAAAATAAAATGAAATTAAACATCAAAATCAAACGAAATCCAACCCAGAAACGAAATCAAAAATCGAAATCAATCGAATAGAATATTGGCTCAGATTTTCTAAACGAAATCATCACTGCCTTACACCAAGCGAAACCATTCGAACGGACAAACAAATCGACCATACCCCGACAATCGAACAAACAAGCCAGATCCACAAATCGAACAAACAAGACCCAAGATCTCACCAATCGAAATCATCACAACCTGACAACCATCAGCCTTAATTCGGGAGAGACGGCGACCATAGAGCGAACGAAGGAGTCGGCGACTGCAAACCCAGTTGAGACGGCGTCGCCGTCTGGGTTTGCCCAGCCAAGCAACGAAGAATAAGCTCAGATCTGGATGTGTTTGATCGTCACAGCCACAACCCACTGAACAACAAAATAATGGAAGAGCCGACGACCACTAAGCGATGGCGGCCATGGACCATCAGCGACCACCGGACACATGCACTATCATCGAAAACTTCGAACAATCACAGAACCGAACACAAACCCATCCCCTCCACCGAACAATGATAGATTCGGAAAAATAGGATCAAATCTGGATATTTCCGCTCTTCACAGCCACGACCTGCCGAACCCAAAACGAAGGGAAAAGCAGGCGGCCATGGAGCGACGACAATCACCACCGCCTCACACCCCACTACCGCCGGTCGCCACCGCCTCACATTCTGGCTTGCACAGTAGAAACGGCGAAGAGTAGAGATAGAATCGCATAAATAGAGTAGAAGAAGAAATGAATGTGGTAAAGAATGTGAGAAGGCAAAACCGACCGATCGTGGTTGAGCAGTAAACTATCACACCACTTTTGGTGCGTTAGTGTATCAGACGAATGAAGACGAAACAACGTCGTTTCATTTCTTTTTGGAGCGGGCCGAGATAAGTTATCTTGGCCCTGACGGGCCAACGTTATAAATTATATGTTATATCAAAGAGATGTAATATACAATTGGGCCCATATAATTTATCTTATTTTGGCCTAATCAATACTATCGAACAACCTCTTATAAATAAATGGAAAATATCATATTAATTAAACTGTGTTTCATCCTCACGTACATACAATAATGAGTTGATAAATTTTAGGTGAAATAAAATGCGGATTTGGGTTTGATCCGACGTGGTCTATTTCATTTTTGGGGCAGAAATTCAATTTCTCGTTTTCGTTTTCGTCTGAGAAACTACATCATTATCTAGTTAGTGGTCGCTTTCTAAATTCTAATATTATATGAATTCTAAATTTTGAAATAATTGCTAATTAAATGTTACAAAGTACCAGTGGTGGATGAGTTAAACTTGAACGCATCATGTGATAATAACAATAATAATAATAATATTAGGACAAAAAGTGAATGCATAATAGTTGGAGTGAAATACTGAGCAAAGCAAACAATTGAAGAAAACCAATAAGCAAGTTGTTGGGATTTTATGTATTTAGTAGATAATTCAATTTCTGGGCACTTTTAAAACGAGATTTATTTATCAAAGGAGGAAGATCAAAATTATATCGTAATCTCATTTCTAAGAACTAAAGTATAATTTGTTTGAAATGAAACACTGCTGAATGAGAAATTGAGGTTCATAATTCAAAGCTGGAAATAGTTGAAGGGAAAGTTAAATGATCTTGTCCCACATTATAATAATCACAACCTTCGGGAAATTTCAAATCAAACTTGCATTTATTGGTCAATTTAATAATAAACTTATTTATTTTTGAAATTTCAAGTAATCTAGATCATAACAATTAACACACTACGCCGCACGCATGCGGAACAACCAACTCTGCTAGCAGGCCATAAGGTGGAAAATACACCGCACACAAGCGAGATTTGAACCCAAGCCTCTCCCTAAAGAGAGTCTTTAGGTGCCTCAATTTTACCACTTGAGCTATGTCTCGTTGGCATAGTACATTTAAATTTAGTTTGTTCTTTGATTGTAATTTTTAAACATATGTTTAGAATTGGTGCTTAATGTTTTTTTATTTGAATACTATAATGTATTGGACAAAATCTCTGATTATTTTTTGGTTCTGCTTAGTAATAAAGATGTTTGCTAAATTATATTTGATTATCTGTTATACATATCCAACTCTCTTTTTTAGGACCATTAAATTGTGCTCGAACCATCTGATATTGATCTATGAACATGAATTATTTAAATCATTCAGTGTGCCATTTCTCCTGAATAAGTCAAATAGTAAATTGATTGATTATTTAAAATTTGATAAGGGACAATAATGATATTAATTAATTTCACGAACTGAACAAGTGTTTGCAATGGCTACAGCCTGTGTTTCGCCGGCAACCCATGTTGCTTGTCACATGTGTACCACCAATTCAATAAATTGTACCACAATATGACAAAGTTACAGTCTTTTCTTATGTTATTTAATTTTTTCATAAATTTCAACTAATTTTAATCTCAAAAGCTTCACATATCGAATAAACTAGTTGAGTTGCACTTTCAAAATTTTATTAGGAATTGTACTTAAAGAACCGTACCAGATTTATAATTACTATTGGAATAGAAATAGGAGTCTACATTTTGTTTTACCAGCAATGATTGCAAATACTGAATAAAATATTATAGGATATAGGGGTCCAAATTTCAATAAGATTGAATATTAAATTACGAAATAGATAACTTTTTGATATCTTTGTTTTATTGACTTGTCACATTTATTTATATTGGAAAGAATATTTGGAAGCAGACCATGTCTCTTTTCGTGGTTCCAACGTTTGGCTCCATTATACATTTAATATATATATTTCTGATTACGAAAAGAACAATACAGGTAATCAAAATTCCTTATTTTTGCATCACTTACAGACCCTTTTCTTTTCTTTTCTAAATTCGATATTATCATTTATCTAATAAAAATAATAACATATAAGTAATTTATATCATACATTATAGATCACTTAACAAAAATATCCAAAACTATTGTCGACTACAAAAAAAGTATATATATATATACAAATTATCTGAAAACTAACAACAATATTCTGAATTATTAATTATTATATTATAAAACACACAAACTATCATATATTTAATGAAAATACCTATTATTTGATTTTTAATGAGTTATTCCAAGCGGTTCAAAAACTTTCACACACTATTTTTTTTATGTAATAAATATGTCATATCATTTTTAAAAATTTGAATTAATTTCACATATGAGGCCAATGGAACATTTGAGAAATAGAAAATGAGTTACTTCTTTTTTAGATAATTCATGCATTTTATCGCAGTTATAATAGTTGGAAAAAAATGATGCCTTTCTTTATGCTTTTCTTTATAGTGTAACTAGTGGGACTTGTCTTTATAGAATTAAATTGCAGCAGAAGCAGAGCTTCTTAAAGTGGAGTGATAATCTGCTGACACCAATCCGAACAGACAAAAGTCCAAGAAAAAGATTTATGCTTTTAGTTTATCACTCAGAAATCAGATGGAAATGATCAATGAACTAAGACCGTAAAACACTAAAACTCAAGGCGGGAATTCATCAAAATGAAATCTTTTTTATTTTTTAAGTAATTTAATTAGTGGGAAGAGTTGGAGCGATCGTGCCGGCCTCAATGTTGGAGCATTCAACAAATCACTTTCTCACATACTACACCTCTCTCTCTCTCTCTCTCTCTCTCTCTCTCTCTCTCTCTAAAGTTGTCAGCTTGAGAGAGAGAACCATTTTGGGTGCTAGTTTCACATAGTGGAGGTGCTGGTGCGTGAAAAAGATGGCTTCTTTGGGGAATGTGGGCAGAGCATCGCACAAGCCTGAGAGGCCCCGGCCATTGTCGTCGTCGTCGTCTACTTCTCTGAGCTCTGCTTTGAGAAATAATGGAGGCGGTGCACAAGCGCAGCCGCATTCTGTCCGCTCCAAAGCTGCACCGTCCAATTCCAGACGCTCTGTCACGCCAACTTCAAGAACTCGCTCTCTCCCTCTTGGTTATGACCAAGGTTTATCTCTCCCTCTCTCTCTCTCTATTGGTGTGTTTGTGTTTACACACATTCACATGTATATATTTACAAACGTGTTTGTGGATATGATGAATTACAAATGTAAATGGTATGTTCATGTGATTTTCTTACTATTATTTGAATTTCGATAAAGGGAATTTTGAATTATGGTTCATTTCAATGATATGGGACAGTAGACTGAGTGATTGGGTCTGGTTTGTGCTTTTCACTAACTGATGAAAGATAAGGTTTTGATCAGCGAAAAATGGAACTTGCAAATTGGTAAGAAATTTTAAGTGGTTGTAACTAGCTGTGATGGGAAATCTTGCTGAATGTAAAAAGCTGAAACTTTTTCAATGGAAGGTTATGTTGAAGTGATGGAAGTGGTATGAAACTACTTTGTTTTTTCAACTAGAAACAATCACTTAGTGTGTGATGATACTGTGATCATGATGTAAGATATTACTTGGTTGGTATAAATTCTGATATGCCTCTTTCTCCTCCATACTGTTAGAATCTGAAAGAGTGAGAGTTGCTGTCAGAATCCGACCTAAAAATGCCGAGGATCTCTCTGATGTCGATCATGCTGATTGCGTCGAACTTCAGCCTGAGGTACTGTCTGCACATTGCTAAGTCAGTGACTAGTTTTTCATTTTTCCTATCTGAATGACATTCATGTCATTTGCTGCAATACAATCATAACATCATTGATCAATTCTTTTTTACCATTATGCAGCTCAAAAGATTAAAGTTGAGGAAAAACAACTGGAGTTCTGATTCCTACAGATTTGATGAATTATTCACTGAAAGTGCTTCTCAAAAGCGTGTATATGAGGCGGTAGCAAAGCCTGTCGTTGAGGTCAGTTGGAAACCCATATATTATGTACTCACGAGTAACACTCTGTGATTCTATTTATGCCCTCATTACTCTTCCATTTGAGAGCACATGGAGACGTTTCCTCGTGGGGATTTAAGGGATATAAGGAGATTTTTATAGGTTTTGGGATAATATAGCTAATTTGTTTCTGAGTTGAGATTCTTTTCAATAGATAAGAATAAGATACCTAAAAGCCAGGTTTCGATGATATAATAAGTTTTTAAGGTATTTGATTTGCTTCCTGCAGAGTGTGCTGGATGGATATAACGGCACGGTTATGGCTTATGGCCAGACAGGCACCGGCAAGACTTACACACTTGGCCGGATAGGAAAAGACGATGCATCGGAGCGTGGAATTATGGTTAGAGCTTTGGAGGACATATTGGCAGGCACATCAGCATCAGACACCATAGAAGTCTCTTACTTGCAGGTAGTGAGATTCGAATTTTGAAAGTTGGGAACTGTTTGCTAGTTGGTTATTTCTCAAGCTTAGGATAGAGGAACGTAATTATGAAGATACTTTTGATCGTGAGAAATATCTCAGATTTTCTTTACTTATGCTTCTTAGTTTTCCATTTGTATTTGATGAAGATCATGTGTAATTTGCAACAGTTATACATGGAATCTATTCAAGATTTACTTGCTCCAGAAAAGACAAACATTCCGATTGTTGAGGATGCAAA
>JAYDZE010352260.1:0-17685 GCA_034509125.1 Monilaria moniliformis
TATTATTATTATTATTATTATTATTATTATTATTATTATTATTATTATTATTATTATTATTATTATTATTATTTTGCTTTATTTCTAAATTTCAAATCAGTTTTTCCAACAGTATATGTTAGTGTGGCTGAAATTTTAACTCGCGTTATAAAATTAATAAAAAAAATAAATACATGTTATATTTGTAATTATTGTCAATTCAAACTAAAAGATTATTATAGTGTTAAATGTGGGGTTATTCTTTTAAGAATAACCCTTAATAAAAATGGTTGAGAATATTGTAAATTGGAAAAAGGTCCCACCTTAGGAGTATAAATGTATTGTGAGTGGAGAAAGTGGACCATGTGGTAGAAATAGTGAATAAAATGATATATTGGAGGTAATATGTTTTAGGATAGTGAATGTAATGAAAATGGACTAATTTTTGTGAATATACCAAAATAGGAAAAATAGACTATTGTTTAGAAACGACGAGAGTATATATACTTTTAAAAGTTTAGAATACTTTTCAATTGGACTTATATAAGTATAGCATGAAATCTAATTTTAATTTTTTTATTAACTTAAACAAATAATTATCACACGAATGGACAAGATAATCAATAGAAGTTGTGGTCAATCCTTTTTGTCGTAATAGTAACTTTTTGTGTTTAATTATTAAAAGATTATTTAATACAAGTACTACATATTTTACATTGTCAAACGAGATGTCTCTTGTACTATTATTATGGGAAAAAAAGATAATATGTGATGAGTAAAGAAGAGAAATCCATTGAAACGTCAGCGTTGGTCATTGTTCGATTCCTGTAGAATTACCAAGCAGAAGAAGCCAAAACATATATGGAGTTGACATCAGCAGAGCGTTTGAGAGGGTAAGCGGCGGAGGAAGCTTTGTGGGTGGAGGACCACCTCTTCCTCTTTCTCTTCCTCTTCCTTTGCCAGACAAAATTAAAGGTTGTATGGATTCAACTTCTAAAAGGTCCCTTCACGTGATTTGCGCGTGATCCCATCACCACCTTTCTTCCTTTGTTGGCCCCTCTGCGTTAGCTAATGTGAGACGGGTCAAGATTCGAATTCAAACTCAGTCGAATGATAGATATGTGTTGGATTAAAAATTCTATTATGGGCACATATATAATAAATATATTGTTATCATTAATTTGTATATACCTAATGTTATATTTGTAACTTATTGTCAGGGTTAAATTATAACTATTAAATAACTAATTTCAAACATCATTTATAAACTGTGTCTTGGATTTTTAAAGTTCACTCATGGCAACTTCAAGTTAGTGCTTTTGCTTTTATTATTCTCTTATTATCATCGTAGAGATAAACTTAAGATATAATTTATAAATTTAGTATGCCCTAAAATGAATTAATTTAACAATATATTCGTAATTTTGTTGGTCTTTTGTTATTTTTGAATCTAAATTTTGACCCACGTTACAGATTTTGATCTGTAATAGTGTCGCGGACAAAACTAATGTATAATGTGGAAATGAAACACATACATTTTTTAGTTGTAACATAAAATAACTTATAATCAATATATAGTCCATTAAAAAATATCATAAATTGAAGTATTATCACATGCATAAAAAATACTATTTCGCGTGGACATTAGTTATGACAATTCAATTAATTAAGATTTATGGATTATAATATTTTCTAATTTATAGAACTAAAACTCATCTCTATACATTAAATTGCAGAATGATCAGTTACATCTTTAAAGAATAATTTGAGGGTACTGGATATCTAGGGCCGTGATGGTTGGTAAAGTCACTCGAACCACCAACTTATTAATTGAATGAGAAATATCTTACCAATTGAGGAGAGACTTATCTTAAAATATAATCTACAAGATTGTCTAAACATTTTAGACTAGGTATGTTAATCCATATTAATCTTTTGTTACAACTATCTTCTATGTACATAGAATAAACATCATTGGATTAAATAAAAATTCATTCTGAAATACAAATTAAGTATCATGTTTAGACTTAGATTGTGAAAATTCATGCTAGATCATCGCTTTATTAAATAAATTTATGGTCGGAGTTTGAATTTCATAAGGAGTTAAAAGTTCTATTTATAAAATCATCATTTTTCACTGAAAATTCACTATATATCTTTCACAGAGAAATATCATGTGTTCATAATTTGTAGTTTGAATTCTAAATAGGTTTGTAGCCTAATTTTTTCCTAAACAATGCAATATACATGTATATATTTGAGCTTGTTTACTTGATAGTATGTAAGTCTCAATATGTTTGACTATGAAGATATCAATAATATATGTTTTGTTACATGTATTAGATTACCTACAATATACATAAATCATTGTAGAAGAATGAAATTATGATACTTTCCTCTATTAATAAATTAATAAAATTGAAGATTGTTTATAGTTTATAACTCTACTTTTGGTCAGAATTGCAAATATAATAGGATCTTTGAAATATTATAAAAATAGTATAATCTTTGGGTACTAGTTGTAAATATGGCTCGAACCTATATTTTGGGTTGAAAATCCAAGATAAATATTTTAATTTATTTTATAAATTACATGAATATATATATAATATCATTTTGATGTCCGAAAATATATTCCATACCCTTATCACTCGTAATAAAATGATTAAAGGAGTCCATTTGAGTGTGAAATAAAAGAAATGATTGACAATGTTGCTGCTAATAACTTTGAAACTAACCACACAAATTCATTAAATTAAATGAAGTCCAAATGTAAACGAAATGAGCCGATAGATGAGCAACGGAAGCAAGACGACTTCATGGGCTGCTGCTGACAAAATTCTAATACCAACATGTGAATTTCATTAGAGGTATCGGCACATTTGGGAAATGAAAAATATATTTTTATGGAAAAGAGAAAAGGTGCTGGTCCCATCAAAATGAGATGTAGGGAAAAAAATAAAAAGAAGAAAAGATTGGTGGAGGGCTTTAATAGGGTGGTTTCAATTAGAATTAGTTGGAAAACATGGACCACCTCATCTCATCACCCCCACAGGGCCTAATCTAGGGAACATTTTCCACAATACAGAATTGGCATCTAATTCCCATAAATCCTCTCTCTCTCTCTCTCTCGAATTTCACTGTTGTATTGAGCTCAGAATGAGCCCCACTAGCAGAGCACAGTAAGAAGCCTCTGGAAAAGCCTGCTCAAACTCCAGTTTTGGGGATTCACAGCTTTCATTTTGAACGAGTGAATCTAGTATTTGTTCTCATCTTACCTCAAGATTTCACATTAGCCCCGATTATGACATTTTATGGATTTTAGATGATCGCACCTCTCGCCTATGCTCTATTTGAGAGATGGGCCAACGTGGTAAGGCTACAAATCTTTCATGTCTCACTAGTATGAATGAAACACAGCATGTGGCGGCTTTGTACTAGGCGAAGGACCATATATGATCTTGTTTCTCGCCATATAGTATTGGGATTAGTATTAGTACTACTATTTGAAAGTAATGATTAGGCCATGATTAATGATATGGATTAAAGAAATGTGGAAGTCTTGGATGGTTCTAATTAGTATTGTAATTGGTGGGACTGTGAAATAATTGAGGGGGTTGGGGGCCCCTGGGGTGGGATATCTAGGAAACCTATTTTGTATGCATGTGGTGTATTATATATAACACTTTGCATTGACCCACTTCTTCTTTTAGAGAGAGAGAGAGAGGAGAGTGGAAATGATCAAATGATGAATGTGGGTTGTAGGTCATGATCAAAAGCCTATCCGATGATTTTTTTTATTTTTTACTTTTTTCTGAATATATATCTTGAGAGAGAAGTGAGAGAGAGAGAGCATACACTATCTTCCTTCCTAGGTTTGGTTTCATAGGTTGCAGTTTATTGTTGGGTTATTAAGAGAACAATTCTGAGAAACAATAGCAACAGCAAGCCCCAGTTGCTTCCTCTCTCTCTCCCCCCCACCCCCCCCTCTCTACACCAAATATCTATCCCTCCTTTCCTTTTTACACCACCTCCATACCTAGCAGTTCTCTCTTCCCCTCTCCCCTCTCTCTCTCTCTCTCTTTCTCTCTCAAGAAGACAGATGCACGTAATAAGCAATAAAGATTCAAACTTTTGAGGTTAGAAGGTCACGCACACACAAAAAAGGGGCACACTTTGTTGTTTGGTTGATTAAAAATAATTGATATATCTTCCCTCCTTTGATTTCTTTGTTTATTGATGGGGTCGCATCTTGCCTTGATTCACTTTTTCAGTCCAAGAATCATGATGATCCTTGAAGAAGAAAGATAGCAATCACAAAAGAGAAAATCTGCATACACAAACACACACACACACACACACTCTTGGATGGCTGGCATAAGCGGTGAGGAGAAACCAAGAGACATGACATATTGCTTCTCCGACGCCTCCTCCGCCGGAAACCACCAAAACATCCTAGTCAGCCACCTTCAAACCTTCGAGCCAACACCGGAGATCTACAACCTGGCCGCTGGCGTCGACATGATAGGGTTTCAACCAAAGAATTTGCACCAACACCCCGCCGCCGGCTTCGGCCTTTCAGCCATTTCCGGTACATCAAACGAAACCTTGATGGTCTCGGCGGACTCATCATATCACCACCATCACCACCACCACCATCAAAACAGATCGTTGATCGTCGAAGATCCATCTCTGAGATGTGTCTTCACCTGCGAAGGAAACGAGAGGCCGAGTCAAGGGCTTTCTCTCTCCTTGAGCTCCTCGGACCCTTCTAGAATCGGGCTGCAGCCGTTCGAGCTCCGGCAGCACGACGATCTGAGATTCGGGCCGTCGAGCTCGAGATCGGTGAATTTCGAGCAGCCGCCGGTTATACAAGGATACTCCCATGTCAAGAACTCCAAGTATTTGGGCCCCGCGCAGGAGCTTCTCTCTGAATTCTGCAATCTCGAAATCAATCATCACAAGATGAAGCCGCAGAAGAGCGGCGAATCCGACGACGACAAGAAGCAGCCGCCGCCGCTCTTCTCCCTCGACCTCCTCGAGTTGCAGAGAAGAAAAACCAAACTCCTCCAAATGTTGGACGAGGTAATTAATTATAAATTTCAATTTATTTTAACTTCTTTTAGATTTACACATTCGCACACATAAGATTACTTGAACTCCGACCTAGCTATTCTAATTTTTGTAGTAATTTTTTTACTTAGAACTTTCCAAAGCTGGTCCAATATCTATTAACAGTGTGCATTTATATATGTATAATGGTGCAGGTGGATAGGAGGTACAAGCACTACTGCGATCAGATGAAGTGCGTGACGTCATCATTCGAGGCGGTGGCCGGAAACGGATCCGCGAGGGCGTACTCGGCTCTAGCGTCGAAGGCGATGTCACGGCATTTCCGGAACCTGAGAGACGGGATCGTGAAGGAGATAAAGGCAACAAAGAGAGGCATGGGAGAGAAGGACGTAGCAACAGCGCCGGCGGGCGTGAAGGGGGAGACCCCGCGGCTACGGCTTCTCGATCAGACGCTGAGGCAGCAGAAGGCGCTGCAGCAGATGAGCATGATGGAGAACCACCCATGGCGACCCCAACGCGGCCTGCCGGAGAGATCCGTCTCCGTGCTCAGAGCCTGGCTCTTCGAGCACTTCCTCCACCCGTAAGTTTTCAGCACCACACTCTTCAAATACTCCATTTTTTGTTCATTACATAAGCGTTTGTTGGGTTTCATCGTAGTTGTGTCGTGTGTGCATATGTTTCTTGCTTTGTTTTTTTCCTTTTATTTTGTCATATTTTGTGTGGATATGATTCTCTTGCAACCTCATGAAGGACCCCATA
The DNA here is from genome assembly GCA_034509125.1 of Monilaria moniliformis. Taxonomy (NCBI): domain Eukaryota; kingdom Viridiplantae; phylum Streptophyta; class Magnoliopsida; order Caryophyllales; family Aizoaceae; genus Monilaria; species Monilaria moniliformis. The sequence continues at coordinate 5,812 of JAYDZE010352260.1, forward strand.
TATCGATTTGATCGGTGGATGGGATGTTTATTATTTGCAGTAATTATAGAAATGAAATTTCACCAGAATTAATCTTGTTTGTAATGAACCTTTGTGCAGGTACCCGAGTGATGTAGATAAGCACATTCTTGCCCGCCAAACGGGCCTCTCAAGAAGCCAGGCGAGTCCCTTTCTACCTCCCTATTATTTTTAATCAAGATTGCGTATTTATTTTATACAACCAAGGTGCCGTGATATATATACATATATTTAGAGATTATTTTATAGCACCAATATTTTGTCATTTTCGATCAATATAATTGGTAGCTTGTGCAGGTTTCCAATTGGTTCATCAACGCGAGAGTGAGGCTTTGGAAACCCATGGTGGAGGAGATGTACTTAGAAGAGCTCAAAGAAAAGGACGCTGCCGATTTCGACGAAAGCAACGCGCTGCAGAATCAGACGCAGGATCAGAAGCCGAGCCACGATCAACTGGTGCGAATAGATTCCGAGTGCCTCTCTTCCATCATCAACAATAATTCAGATAAAAACGACCCCGAAAAGAGCAAAACCCTTCAAAACGAGGAGCAGCATTTCGGCGATTCCTACGGCGCGATGGATCTTGATTTCTCGTCGTACGGCGGCGCCGGTAGCGGCGTTTCGCTGACTCTGGGGCTGCACCAGCACGGCGAAGGTGGCGGAGTCAACCTAGCATTCTCGACGCCGTCGCAGAGCTCGCTTTTTTACCCTAGGGATCAAATGGATGATTGCCAAACGGCCCCCTTTTCGCTCTTGGATAGTGAGAATCAGAGCTTGCAGTACCGGAATTTGATGGGAGCGCAGCTGCTTCATGATTTAGCCGGGTGAATTAATCAAACAAACAAAAAATGGAAGGATGAATTCCTGCATTGTCGGTGAAGTAAAAAAATTTGCTGGAGGCGGAGGGAAGGTTGTTGATGGGTGATGGTGATGGAGAAACCTACATATTGTGACATGTGATATACATAAAATACTGGGATAGGAAACATTTATCTGCAATTTGGTGTTAGGTATACAATTGAGGTATTTGCTTATATATACATATATATGGCTATCTAGCTGCATAAGCTAGTGTGCTCTGCACTTCTCTTCGTCACCAACTGCAACAATTTATATTTTTTCCATCATAACCTAATTTGTGTCATTGGCTCATCATATCTCATATCATGTGTTCATGATAATTAAATGATTCTATTTGATTTCATATTTGGTATTGTGTTTTTAATTTTCCTTTCATTTTATTGCAGTGTGTATATATTGAGTGCCAGCAATCCATTATTCCTTCAAATTTTCTGAATACAAGTCTCACTTTGCTAATTTTTGGATGTTTTTAAATGAAAATATCAATCTCTCGTTACTACTTTAGTAAGTGGACTAGCATTCAACTATAAAGTAAAACTCACATTCCACTAACTTATTACACTCATATTCTATTATAAAATAATTATAAAAATGCATGAGGTCCACAATCTACTAATTTATTCCATTCAAAACACACGGCTAACTCAGCCATTGCCGGGTGCATGGGGCCTTATTGCCGATTTTCGACAGTTCCAGCGTCTAGCTAGCCGTGCTTAAATATTTAATTTTTAATTTTCATATATTACTAATATAAAAGTACTTAAGTTTTAGGAAAATTATTTTCGTCTTTCCTCACTCTTAATAAATAGTACTTATATTTTTAATAATTGTCATTAGTGTTATATGATTAAATAAAGGAAAGATATTATTTTTACAACCCAATGTTGACGTTTTTTTATAGTTGTACCCTAATGTTGACGTTTTCTTATTTAGAACTATGCCGCCACGTTGGCATTAAGTCCAAGTAAATTTGGATGTTTAAATTCTAATTATAGGAGAATGAGAAAAGAAAAAGAAAAAAAACTTGATGTGAAGTGTGGTATGATTAACATAGGGATAAATCTAACAATGAAGTGCAACTTAGTTGGTACAATCAATGACGTGGATTCATATCATTACTAAATAAACGAGAACCGTTAAAAAATTATATATATAGGCACAAGTCCAACAATTTTCTTTTTCCCTCTCCTTTTGGGCAGTTAAAATCCGGCCCATAGAGGGAAAACACTCCCAGGCACACTCTCTCTCTATCTCTCTCCTCCCTCCCTTTCTCTGTCTGTCCTCGATCCCTTTCACAGGTAACATGATTGCGATAGTTTTAATTAAGGTTCGTTAATTTCCTAAGTTTTTTGGATTATTCCGTGTTTAGGGATCGGTGTTATTCCAACTAAGACCTAGGAATTTTAGATTTTGATTTCTGGCTTTTGATTATGGAGTTGTTAACCCTATGATCGGTGCACTTTTTATGCATTGTGAAAATTGAAGAGGTTTGGTTGTTTCCGCGGTGCAGAATGGATTTTGTATCTAAATACCAGGTACCTTCCATTTAATCTTTTTTGCTAAATGTACTGTTTTCAGCTCTGCTGCTGGGTAAAACTCGACAATTTACTTTGGTGTCCTTGATTTGGGGAATTTGGAGTTCTCAATTGGCACTTATGTTTGTCTATTTATACTTGCTTGTGAGCTAACATGCAAACTATTCAAATGGTTCTTGCTGCAGGATGTTGTCGGGCGTGTTTTCAGAAACGAAAATTCGAGCTCGAGTGAAGATAGGTAATTATTTGAGATCAAAAGAAGTTTACAATTGTAAAGATGCAATAAACTATGCAACTCAATAAGCAAAATGATGACGCTTAACTGTATTTATATCTGAATAATAGTTGATATTGAAGAAAGAGCATGTTGATTAAATTTAAATTGAAATGCATATCGAATTTTGGAGCTTGTATTGGATAATTATCGACATAGAAGAGAGAGCCTTTTAACTAAATTTAAACGGGAAATTTTTGTTGCTCGTGCTGAACAATCATTGATACAGAAGAGAGAGCTTGTAAGAATGTACAATGAATTTTTGGCTTGCATGCATCTCCTCAATTGAGCTTCCTATCTCTCTTTTTCTTTTCATTGGAGTTAATATTCAACCCAATTGATTTTACTGTTTAAAGTTTTAGCAAAAATGTTTGTCATTTAGTATATTAGGAATTCGGAAACTGGTATGTTAGTGGAGCCTTGTTATTTGTTATCAGTTACGTATGAATAGGTAGCTTGCTGCATGCAAAATCTATTACTCCCTTGGTCCCATATTAAGTCTTGACTCATTTCTTATGGGCACGGATATTTAGGAGAGTTGCCTTATGGTGTAATGGTGTGTGAGTAATAAATATTATTTAAAAGTGTACGAATAATAAAGGTGTTCCAAAAAGGATATAGGTCAAGATATATGGGATGACCCAAAAAGGATATCATGTCAATATATATGGGACGGAAGGAATATTTGTTAGTTATCTCATTTGTTGAATTCATTCTTTCTGTGGTTCATTGAAATATCTAGACTTTAGTCTCCCTAAACGACACGATCACAAAGGGTAGTTGTACCCCATTGGCTTTTCATGTGTCAATAGTGTGATGATATGCATGTGATAAAAACTAACCTTGAACAAGAGGAAGGTGGAAATGAAGTTAAAGAACATTGCATGTGTTCTACCTGAATAATCCTCTAGTTAGCTGTTTTATCTTTTCATGTTGTACAATGATTAATATTTACTTAAAGCATGACCTATCATATGTATCAGTTATGTTGAGCGCTTGCTGGATCGCATTAGCAATGGTGTCCTGGCTGACGACAGGAGGAATGCCATGGCTGAGCTTCAGGCGGTTGTAGCTGAAAGTCATGATGCACAGCTAGCCTTTGGAGCAATGGGTCGGTTTTCTTCTAATTGAAATTGCTGCTGATTTTACTGTATTTTATATTCATGAAATTACGATTTTATATCTTTCCCCCACTGAATTGTATTGCAGGCTTTCCCATACTACTGAATGTCTTAAAGGAGGGGCGTGAAGACGTAGAAATGGTTTGAGGCCTTTCCTGTGTTAAATTTAGAAAATCTCTTTTCATTTTATTAGCTTGTTCATTTAGAAGATGGTGTCATGTCCAATATATGATGACAACATAGTGGCTAGAGGACCAATCAAGCAGTTGTTATATGTCAATGAATGTGAATTGTTCAGGAAATTCATATTAATTCAGTGACTTTCATTTTTCTTCATCCATCTATGTGTTGCATAATTGCATTTCCTCTAGCTGAGCTGCAGCCTTCCATTTTCTATATAGAGATAATTGTGTCCTTGAATATTTTAGTGAGTTGTTGGTATTACTACTGCGTAAAATCCTGCAGCTGCAGATCCACATGGTTATCAAAGGATTCTAGACATGAACGTGCTGCGTTTAGTTATGAGCTTATAACTGAGTACCTCTCTTATCAGTTATCCCCAATGAGCTTTTGTTTGTATGTGATTTCATGTTCCATCTGATTTTTATTGATGCTGAAAGTTTTCTATGAAGGTTCGTGGGGCAGTGGAAACTCTTGTGAGTGCATTAAGTCCAATTGAATTTGGAAAAAAGTCAAAGAATGAGGTTCGACCAGCTCTAATGAACAGTGATATGCTTTCAAGAGAAGTGGAAAATATTTCACTTCTTTTGAGCTTGCTGGTATAACTTTACACTAATTTTTGTCGAAGTCCTTGAGTTTGGATTATGTCAGTATATAATTTGCTAATTAGTGCCTCTGCAGTCAGAGGAGGATTTCTACGTCCGATATTATACATTGCAGTTGTTGACAGCACTTCTTACAAATTCTCCAAATCGGTAAGACTTATATCGTTTTCATTAAATAATCTCCATCCCTCTTAAGAAAAAACCAAGTATATGTTTTTGGATCTCCTTACAGGCTCCAAGAAGCTATTCTGACGATCCCGCGTGGTATAACAAGTCTCATGGATATGCTCATGGATCGTGAGGTATCTTACTGATACTTAATGGGGTTCTGTTTGCTCCCCTCTTTCATACTGCTGTAAACTGACATTTGCACATCTGTTTTCCTTTTCGTTTTTCTCTTTTCTCATTTGTAATACATTCTTATTGTTTATTATTTGGTGTAGGTCATACGAAATGAGGCATTATTACTTCTCACATACTTGACTCGAGAAGCTGAGGTGATTGTTCTCTCTAAAACCCATTGTTGATTACAAAACTCATCTGTCATATTACCTTCTTCTCATGGTTTATCATATTCATTATCATTCAGGAAATCCAGAAAATTGTGGTCTTTGAAGGTGCTTTGGAGAAGATCTTTGGCATCATCAAAGAGGAAGGAGGCTCTGAAGGTGGTGTTGTTGTGCAGGTGTTTATATACCTAGTGTGCAATTTTACGACAAATTTGTCTCATGGTTCCTCTGAAAGATTTTTTCACTGCATCCTTCTTGATTGATTGTTGAAAATAATAGCCGTTTATGTAAATGAATATACATATAATAAAAGAGATGCCTGCTTCCTCCAAAAGAAAAATCAGATGCCAGCTCACCATTTATCACCTCCTCATGAAGATTTTTTCCCACATTTACTTTATACTAAACATACTAAATATAAGTCATATATTTTTATCTTGATTATTAAAAGATTGAACTAATTTTTGTGCTTATCTTAGTTGTTTGGTTTAGTTTTTGCATCGCGAAAGGGGGCACTGGAATTGTCTTAGCTCCTGACTATTCAGACAACAAAAATAAAAGGGAAAATTGAACCCTTCATTTTTTGTTGGGTTGTAAATTGTCCAAGATGAATATCGAACTGAGAGTATTAATTCATATCCCGGGAGCAAGGATCTAGAATGCCAATCAACTGGAACTACTTTGTAATTATAGGGAGAATCGAAAGAACCACCTTGTTAGGTCCTGATTTGATGATCAAATTTGATAATTTTATTGTGTATTGGGACTCACTTCCTTAATCATGCAACTAAATTTATACAATTTAAATCCTGGTTTTCATGTTCCTTTTTAATTATTATTATTATTGTTTATTGGAACTGCCTTTGTTAAACATGAACTAAGGTTATACAATTATAGAAAATACTATGTGGAACAAGGTCACATCCACTAATATAATTTTCATTTGAACTCTCTTCTAGCAGCTCATAAGATGCTTGTTATGTTAGGTTGGGGATGACTTCGGTGCTCTTTTGGCTGTCTTCAACAGGAGACATATTTCATTCTTCCTCTTTGTGGTGCAAAACAATAATACAAAAGCTGCTTATACTGCCTCTTCTGATGGGGAATGCTGATAATAACTTATATTCCTTACCTTTTGAATTCAATAATATCAATTTTCAAAACTGGTTCGGGAGACTGAACTTGAACATAAAGTAAAGCTTCCACTTTCACCCCCAGTAGCAGATGTTAAGCTGGTCGTGTCTACAACAAGGACTGGACATGATAACCGTGCATTCTTCTTGTGAACTAACCCTATATTCTTCTGGTTCATTAACTCTTTGCCTTTCTTCTTTATAACACTGATCTATTGATCTGTTCCTGATGCCTTTGTTAATTTTCCTGTATTTGGGTACCTTTGAGTTTCTTTTAAATGTATGCTTGCAAAAAAACATGGCCAACATTATATCCTGTAGAGAGTGTTTTCTGGGCATTCAGTGTTCTGATAGTATCATTAATCTTTCTGCTCCTTGGTGCTGTAAACAGGACTGTCTGGAACTTTTGAACAATCTTCTTCGATTTAATTCTTCAAATCAGGTTTCTACTCTTTTCTTTCATTTTTTTTTTCATTTTTATATTATTGTAATTTTGATAGTCACAATATGTTGTGTCTGAACTTCTTATAAGGTGATTGGTAAGTGGTGTAGGTATTGCTTAGGGAGACAGTGGGCTTTGACCCTCTTATATCGATCTTGAAGCTCAGGGGAAGCACCTATAAATTCACCCAGCAGAAGGTTAAACAGTATTTTTTTTTCTCTTGATGCAAACTTAAGTTTATTAAATTACAGTTTGTTTCCATGCATTGAGTGCTAACTTTTTCCTTGTGCGAATTAACTGAATGCCAGTAGACTACAAATCTACTTAGCGTGTTGGACACAATCAAGTTGCTTCTGCATGGTGGTCAACGAACCGATCCTGGAAAAGACTCCAATAGTTTGGCAAATAAAATAGTTCTGGTTCAGGTTCATTTTTAGCTCTTAAACTTCTCTCAGCTGTAAAATAATAATTATGAAAATCTACATATTATGATTTCGTGTATTCCTTAAAAGAATTTTTGAGTCACTAGTAAAGGATAATATAATAAAATATTTCTATAGTTCTATTCGTGTTCTTCTCTCTAATATGTTTTTGTCATAGTAGAAAAATGTGCTGGGCCATCTATTAATGCTGGGAGTTGAGAGCCAATGGGCTCCTGTGGCTGTTCGTTCTATGGTAAGATAACTGTTCCAATCTGGTCCGTTTTTGTTTAATCATCTTTATTCTTGTTCACCCTGTAATAGTCCTTCACCATTGCAGAGATTAATTGCAACTTTTTTAGCTAAAAGAATTATCTTTGCTAGGAGTGTCTCTGGGTAAGTTCAATTTGAGGATCACAAAATATATTTATAATATGATTGGTCTTATGTAAGCACTTCTAAAGGTAGTAAGTTATTGCACCCAAATTGGTAATTTGAGCTAAAATAGTAGACCGATTTGAAAGATATTATTGTACCAAGACACAAGTCAAACAAGCGGTTTTTGTTCTTCTACTTTTCTTTTTCCTTAATCAGTTCATGAAAGCTCACTGTTTGGAGCTTATGCATTTTCTCTATGTTGTCCGATTGTATAAGAGATTGTATTATACGTGAGACTATATTTTTAGTATAGGTCTTGTCATTGTCTTTTACCCTGAATACTGCAATTACTTACAATTTCATGTAATCTATCTGGTCAGGAGCTTTATGGAGTTTTCCAAGGTTCACTTTTTATTCTCAACTTTACAGGCACTTCAGTGCATTGGTGATCTGGTTGTCAATCATCCTCAGAACCGTGATGCTCTTGCAAATAAAGCACTTGGGGAGGAACCTCATATTGAGCCGGCCTTAAATTCTATCCTTAGAATTATTTTGCGAACTTCTAGCACACAAGAGATCATTGCGGCAGACTATGTTTTCAAGAGCTTTTGCGAGGTTCGTGTAATTAGTGTGATATTGGAGCAAACAATTCTGTTTATCAGGAAAAAGGACAACTGTATGCTCTACTAGAGTTTGGAGAAATAAAACAAGTTTTCTTCATTAATAATTTTTTTTAGTTTTCTTCATTAATAATTTTTTTTTCTTCTAAATATATATTTTGCTTGTTGATTGTTCTTTTTTATAGTTATGAGATCTGAATTCGAATAATAGCGAACTTTGGCTGCCTCTTTGTTTTCATGCTTTGTTTGTTATTGCTTCTGAATTGTGATTCTCTATTTATTCCCTTGAGCTGCTATATTTGATCAGAAAAATCCTGATGGTCAAACTATGTTGGCGTCAACTTTAATTCCTCAACCACACTCGATGACAAATGCACCATATGAGGAAGATGCGAACATGTCATTTGGAAGGTTATATATATATATATATATATATATATATATATATTGTCATCTCTTCAGAAGCCTCCCATTCAAAACATTGATAAGTTGTTCTAAAAGTTCTTTTTCTTGCAGTATGCTACTGCATGGGCTGATACTGGGTGAAAGTGATGGTGATCTTGAGGTATGTTGTGCATTTCACATGATATTTAGTTATGTCCAAATGAGCTGGATTTCGCTTCTTCCAAATTCTATTCCCCAATCTTCTCCATAACCCCCCCCCCCCCCCCCCCCCCCCCCCCCCTTTTTTTTTCTTTTCTTTTAAAAGGCTCCTTTCTCATAGAGAATGTATGATCATTCATCATCTGCTTTAAAGAGGAAATATATGAATAATGAGAGGATATAGCCTATGGTAAATGTGTTGTGTCCAGGTTGTTGTTTTCACATTGCGAATTTCACTATTCTCATATTCTGAGATTGTGATAGCTTATTGACCCATCTGCTCAAGACGTTCCTCCTTTCTTGTGCTGGGGGTGAGTAAATTTTTCCCTCTGTTTTGTGTAGACTTGCTGCAGAGCTGCTGGTGTCCTATCTCATATTCTGAAGGATAACATTCAGTGCAAGGAGAGGGTATACATTCTCTTTCAGTTTTGCATCTTTTATGGAGTTAAAACTTGAAAGTCTCCCCGCACCTCTTCTTAGTATGATGTAAAAGCTACTGCAGGTTCTCAAAATTGAACTTGAAGCGCCTACACCAATGTTGGGAGGTCCAGAGCCTTTACTGCACCATATGGTTAAGTACCTGGCACTTGCCTCTTCTATGAGTAAAAATGGAAAAGCTAGCCTATCAGAGGCTACATATCTTCAGCCAATTATTTTAAAGCTACTACTTCTTTGGCTCTTTGATTGTCCAAGTGCTGTACATTCCTTCCTCGAAACACGCCGTCACCTCACATATTTGCTAGAGTTAATTTCTAGTCAAAACGCGACTGTATGTGTGAAGGGATTGGCTGCTGTACTCTTAGGAGTGTGCATTATCTGTAATAATACTGCTGACAGCGGACAGGATGCTTTTAGTGTCATTGATGCTATTAGCCAAAGAGTTGGACTTACCTCTTACCTTCTTAAGTTTGATGAAATGCAGAAGAGCTCGCTTTATACATCTGAAAAGCCTGCTCTTTCCCGTAAACCATTGACTCGATCTATTGGTGCTGGCATAACTGACATTGAAGAAGTTTATGATGATGAAAATACTGATCAGAGGAATGAGGATCATCAGATGCTTCTGATGGTGCTTGATCCTCAGTTTGTTATCTTTCTTAAGGGGTTAGAGGTAAAAATTAGAGAACAAATTGTAGAAATTTACAGTCGTCCAAAGAGCCGGGTGGCGGACGGCTTACTTAGAACAGCAGAATGGAGAAATTGACAAGGAGTATATCAAACGACTAAAAAACTTTGTGGAGAAGCAATGCCTTGAGATACAGGTACATCAGTTGTGGCTTAATTTGTATATAATATATCTATTGGGAAACCAGTTTGTGCTTATTGCATAACCCCATCCTCTTCAAGACTTTCTATGTCGTTTGATAAATTTTTACTATTAGATGCTATTTTTCTCTAACTGATTTTTTGTTTTTTTTTTTTTTTGAGACAAATGTTGTTAACTTGTTAATATGCTGTATTATGACTGGATAATGTGTAAACCTGCGACCTTTTATGAAGAACAATGGTTTCCTCCCAGTCTTTGATGTCTTTTGTTTGCTGTTTTTTCATTTTAAAGGATCTTTTGAGTCGGAATGCTACTCTTGCTGAGGACCTCGCAAAGACTGGTGAGAGTGATTTGTCCCAGTTTGAACATAGGAGGGTTAGCAGTGCATCAGACAGAATCCTGGTTGAGACTATCCGTAGGGATCTTCATGAGACTTCGCAACGGTTGGAAGCCCTCAAAGCAGAAAAGGCCAGAATTGAAGCCGAGTCTTCAGAGCACCAAATTTCAGCATCTAAACTCGAATCCGATCTGAAAAGCTTGTCCAATGCATACAATAGCCTTGAGCAGGCTAACTTCCAGCTGGAACGCGAAATAAAAGCATTAAAGAGTGGCGGTGCTGTAGCTGCTCCAGACATTGAGGAAATAAAGGCAGAAGCAAGGGAAGTAGCTCAAAAGGAGAGTGAGGCCGAGTTGAACGATCTGCTCGTGTGTCTTGGGCAAGAGCAGAGCAAGGTGGAAAAGCTCAGTGCAAGGCTAGCAGAGTTGGGAGAGGATGTTGATAATTTGCTTGATGGAATCGGAGACGATATGGGACTGCAGGAAGAAGATGATGACGAACAAGAGTAAGGATTGCTCTCCTCATCTTTTATTGAACCTTTCCGATTTTTACTAGTTGTCATGCTTGTACATTGCCTACTAATTAAATGTACAGTAATGTCATTATTTATCTCCATAATTTTCAACTAAATCTCATGGTTACGATCGATAATTGGCTTGTGGATACAATGGTGCCTTATCCAAGCCATTATTTGTTTACTTTTTTGGAATTTTGATTTTTATTATGTTCGACTTTCTATTTGTTGGTTTTACTTTTGTTTGTGCTACTTAAAGGAACGACAACTCTTTTTTGGCAGAGACGGCGTATACTTTTAAGCATGATCCCATTTTTCCCAACATAATTTTAAGCATCATTCCATTTTTCGCCACTTAGATATATGCATAGAATCTATATCTAATCCAATTATGATTTCCACTTGGGAAAATTAAGAAATAGGTGAAGTTGGGTTGGGTGCGTATGTAGCATCCAACAAATTAATGTGGTTTAACAACTTTTAAGGAATAATTAAGTAACCCGCTTAGGTTTGACCTATTTACAAACAAGAGCAATATTAGACTTAGGAGGGGTAGGTAACTCAAACTGTCTTAACATGCAAATTTGAGGCCTTCCTTTGCCTTATTCCACATTCATACCCTTGAAAGTCGGTTCTTTTTCCTAACCCCGTGGCTCTATTTTTAATTTATTCATTAATTCGAGGAAAAATATACTATAATTCATTTATTAATTCTAAGAAGTATTATTTAATATTTTCATAGTAACTAAAATATTCCGGATCATAATTTTTCGAGTTCAAAATAATCAATCATCATGCTAGATGACTCATATGAATTTCTCCACTTGCCACATATTTCTAGACGATACTGATCCATAATAAGATATATGATTCGAAATTGTAAAATGAGACATTATAATGTATATTATTCCTTAATTTAGTAGACACTGTGACAATTACATGTATTATCATCATAAATAATAAGCTTGTTTACAAAAAGAAGAAGAATATTTAGCTGTTCATGAAAATAATGATAGTGAAAAACAGTCGGTGGTATGGTGTGGGGGGGAACGTTGGTG
>JAYDZE010352371.1:0-17684 GCA_034509125.1 Monilaria moniliformis
GGCTGAGATGAGCTTTAGGGCCGAACCGGTTACTATTGGGCTGGTTTTGTATTGGGCCGGAGGTGTATATCCTACCAGTAGGGATATAGGGAACTCACAAACACTAGTGAAATAGAAAACCAAGAGAAGAAAAAGATACTCTTCCAAAGTGTGAATGCCTTTTTCCAAATGCTAAGAAAACATAAGTACATAAATATAATAAATTGGTTAACAATTGAATATGTCATTTGCAGTCAATTTGGAGGAATATATGGATTTCACCGATTTCAATTTCTTTGATTTTACATCTCCACGCATTTCTTGTCGAAAACGTCAAACTAATAAAATTACACGATGCCCTATTTGAATGGACCACTCCAAATTATACAAGTCATATAACTACTTAATTGGCCCAAATTCTACCAATATAGTCTATAGATACAAAGTTTTTGAGTGAGATACAGCTGTAGTTAAGTTAATTAAACCTGATTTTGATAACATAATCCAAAGAAAGAGTAAGATATTAGCCCGAATCACCAAGAAAGCGAATGCACGGTATAAACTTCCAAATTTTTAAATAATTCATTCTCAACCACACAAGAAAGGAAAACCATACTTCAAAATAATGCACTTCATTTTTGTTTTCTCTTCACTCTTACCTTGGTTAGAACCTTCTTCCACTGTACTATGCATTAATTATCTAAAAACATTCTAAAAAAGAACCTATAAGTAAAATATATATTCATGACACTCAAGAAGGGATCACATTCATCTTGGAAAAAAAATCAATATATACATATTCTTCATACATACTTACACAGAATTTCAAAAAAAAAAACAATCAGAGCACTTTACTACGTGAAATAGAATAAAACACAAAGCTATTAATTGTGGGCAAAACCTAATTACACGCCCTGCTATTACAGTCCCATGTATGAATAAGGTATATAATTTTAATTGCTTAAATCTTTCATCGAAATAATCAAGGAGAATAATTTTATTGCATTAATATGGAAAATTATATATTGTATTGAAATATTTTATCGAGGTTTGGAATTTGAATGTGTAAGAGTTAGTGTCACTGTCTTCTCCACGACACTGATCACCAAAGATTGAGTCTCTCCTGCAATATGAAAGACCAAAATAATATTACTAGATTAATTTTCTCTTAAGCTAACTCCAAACATGTCCTGCATTATTAATTAAATATATTAAATCCTGTATTTCGATCGAACAAGATCCTCATTTATCTTTTTTTCCGTATTTTAAGAAGCTAAATACAAATTATATATGTTGGTTGATAATGTTATGTTTGCCCCAAAATTATAATCATCTTCCTCTTTTCTTCAAACTCGTTACGAAATTGTATCAATATCTTTTGAAAAAAGTATGATCTTTGAATATCGTGCCAACCCATTAAAAGATTTATTGTGCAAAGATAATTATAAAATTTTACAATTAAAATGATGTTGTTTTGATTCTGGTTAGTGGATGGATAGTCATATTGATGACGTCAATCAATTTTATCCACATCTTTCTTCCCGTCTCATATTTTGTACGAAATTGGTCATTATTTGCAACAACTTACTTCTTTCCAAATGCTACGTATGGAAACGGTAAAATGAAGTGTTTAGCACATGTGACCCGCCCAATTTTACAATTCTTGAGAAATTTTGTTTTTCATCAAAACGATATTATTTTAGTTCCATTTGTTAAAGAAGTCTGATTGTTTTCAAATGCAAAAGTTCAAATTTTATGGCATAATTAAAGATAATTCAGGATATCTTAATGAAAATATTATTAATTTGAGATTCAAATTTTAATTACCCAAAAGCTTAACCTTAAAAAATAAAACTAATGTAGTCATGTGATGAGAAGTTGTACTTTGGAAGATTCGATGAAGTTTCTTTCATCACAAATAATATTTCATCAATTATTTCAAGTTGCACTCGAACTCATAAAATAGAGGTTATGAACCAATGAACAAGAAGACTCACCGTTCATCTTGGTTATAATCTCAGCCACTCTTTCCCGGCACCGTGAACACCGAAAATCGGCCGTGAACACCACTTCTTCAACCTTTTTTGAGGCAAAACCCATTTATTAAACAAACTTGAACACGCAATAAAGTCATGTGGAAACAGAGAGAAATTAAACTAACGAGAGGTATGGCCAAGGATTCGACGGCGGCCAGGGTGGTGTTGGGGCGGCCGCTGCCGCTGCCGCCCGTTGCTTTGACTGAAATCTCATCCACTTTCCGGCTAACAAGAGACATGATTATATATGCGACACTGCAGCTTGAAAAGAATCATGAATAAGTCGAGCCCACATAAGCTTGCAACTTTTAATTATATGGCATTATTTTTTTGTAGCATATACTACATATATAGTGATAGTTTCATAGGGTTATAACGTGTCAATTAATTTCTGAAATGATGAATGATTGTAATACATTTCTTTTGGGTCAAGCAGATTGTGAGCCCTGTCTCGAATAGGTGGTGGACAGGTAGTTTGCTGTCCTATTCAGCTATTCTTCCCTAATAGACTATATATGTTTTATTTCTTTTAATCATACAATGATCTGGCCTCTATTTGTCACAATAATGGAGAGACCATGATCACAATCATCTTGACTTGAACTACAAAATCTCAAAACTAATTTTCAATCAGACATCGATTTAATGATGTAGAATTAAGATTTTCTGACTACAACTCAAGGTGGCATTCCGGCACCAAATCGATGTCGGAGAAGTGGTTTGGGGGGTTTGGTAGCTAAGTCAAGCGGACTCCGATCATTGTCTCAATTTCAACGATTGATTATTAGATTTGTCGAAATTGGTACAATAAGAAAACATTTACTTTGTTAGCTGATAGGATGAAACTGTCAATAACAATTTTAGTATAAATGTTAAATTATAATTTTGCTTATATTAGGATACAAATTTGAAACAGTTTAGATATTGAGGTATGAAATGCTATTTTTCCTAAATGTGAAAAGCGTTTTTACACCTTACCCAAAGAAAATGTCACATTCGTGCAGCAAATAAGCGGTCTTGGGCAATGGGGAACGAGTACGTGAATTTTCCAACGAAAGTGAGAAAAAGATTAGATGCCTTTGGGCTTTGGCTGAGAAGAATGGACCCACATTCACTTTCCTTCACGTTATTCGCCATGCCTTTCATCCACTGGGTCCCGCCTGATCCATTCCTGCCAAGGGGCACCACAGTCATCTCATACTTGAGAGCTGATTGTTGTGCAATTTTGCGAGACTGCCAAACTGAATTTGGACTCAGTTTTAAATCATTCCTCCCTCCATTTACCGTAACATTTCAACTTCGTAATTCAATTACTCTCCAGTAATAGATATTCCATTTGGAAACGACACAAATTTTAAAAAATGTAAACTAATATAGGTGAAAAAAATTAGTAAATATGAGTCTCAATTTTATATAATAATTTGATAATTAAATATGAGTGAAATAAATTAATAGATTGTGAGACTCATTTACCAAAAATAATAAAAGTAAAATAAGACAAATAATGACGGACATTCCAAAATAACAAAATCAGACTTTTAATAACGGACGAAGAGACTATAATATAACAACCACATATCATAAGTAGGAGAACAGCATATATAGAGAAGATAATATACTTTCTATAAGCTTGTAATCTTATCTACTACTGTTCGGATACATTTACAAACGCAATGCAAAAGATACATTATATCCTAAACCCCATCATCTTATTATTTTTCTTCATATCTTTTAATCCTGCCACCTAGGGGTAAAACAAATAAGTAAATTTCACACTAAACTAATTAATCAAAACAAACAATTTCTAAAACCCTCCTCCCAACAGAGAGAAAGGATACGGTGGTGGAGGATTACCACCCTCCTCCGCCGCCAACCTTTCCAAATAACTAAAACCATCCGCCGCCTCATGCGCAGCGCCACTACTTGCCGTCGGCAAACCACCACTTCCACGGCCAAGGTCGACCCCTGATGGACAATACAAATTGGTGTAATTAGGGTGGTCCGGCCTGATCATAGGCGCGACGCCTACATTAACCCGGCCGTGCCTCAACCACTCGGGCGACGACATCTCCAGCGACGGCGAGGACCGGCTGTAAATGTCGTGGTCGAAGTTCCCGTCCGGCGACGAGATGGGGGTGGATTCCGCCATTGTGCTGGGCTGATCTTGATCTTGATCGTCCTCACTCTTGACGGAGGAGCCGGAGAGGGCCATCCCCGACAATGAGTTGTACGAGGACGTCGTGATCATGAGCTTCCTCTTCTTGTCGGACGTCAGGCGGCGCATCTTCTCCTTCTCGTGCATGATCCGCGGCAGGATCTCGGGGTCTTGCACGACTTTGCAGAGGAAAGTCATCATCTGCTGGGGTCTTCTCTCCGTTGCCTCCAGCCTACGGTTCATGCTCTGAAGCTCCTGCTCGAGGCTCTTCTGCTCCTGCTTCAGCTTAGCGATCTCCATTATTAGGTCTTCGTCTTCGTCGTCTTCGTGCTTGAGGTGGCCGCCGCCGCTTCTGCTGGTGTGTTTCCGCCTCGCGATGTTGCAGAGTAGATGCGTTTGCCCGCGTAGGAACCACTCGTTAGCGAATTCCCACCTGTCGGGATCCACCTTTCTGAAACCCTGATGCAAATCAATGGTAAAATTGACATGGCAATTCTTTCCTGAAACCAATCATGAAAAAAAGGGGAAAAAGATGGAGAGTTGACAGCATGTTAAAACATTCCAGGAATTGAATAAAGCTGGAATTTGAATCATTTGATACATTTCTTGATTTTGATGGCTATAACTATGTGACTGTAACCTCAGATTATTGACACTAGCTAGTTTAATTGCTAATCTGAAATGTGAATCTCCACCTCCATCAACATTTCACAATATAAGATAAAAGAAAATCAAATTGCAAAGTGATTAAAGCAAGGCTCATTAATTCTTAGTTTCAAAACTGCGATGTTATTCAGAACCCCAACCAATCTCTCTTGTCAGGGAAAGAATTCAACAGCACCAAATATTTGTATAGCTCAACAACTTCTCTCGGCAGTATCTATCAACATACAACAGAAAATCTATAGTAATTCCCAATAATACATAATGTGTATATTAAAGGAATTAATAAATGAGGACAGCTGCTAGTGCTGAATGCTCTGAGATATTTGTCTAAAATAGATTGATCTGCACCGACCCCACGCCCACCCCCCCACCCCCGGCCTCCTAAAACTACTATTATTAAATTTGCAAAAACTGGTGATATGGGTGTATATTTGAGTAAATATTAACATATATCCCAAACTTTAATACATTTTCCAAAAATAACCCTCAAGTTATCCAATAAAACCACAAATCTTTCAATATTTTTTTCCTAAAATGTCACCGGATCATAATTCTGACATCAAATTGTTGACTTGACATCCACGAGTCCCGCATGTAAATGTGGATCTAATCATTTATGAACTAAAAAAGAAATTCTAGAAAATAGAGTTCCCACAATATCTCTCTCTCACCGCCATTGCCGACGGCCTCCACAGCACAATCGAATTTCACACTTTATGAATCCTTTTCGCCGCTCCTCCCCAAAATTGTTTGCTCCAATACCTGAAACGTATTGGGGTTGAGGACCGTACTGAGAGCCAATATCGAACCTTCATCTTAATTTCTTGCTGCCGGGGAGAGAGATGGCAGGGGAATGTTTATTTTTTTCATACCTAAATGGAATGTGCTGAGGTGGAAGCAACCGTGGTTATTGTTGAATTAAATATAAACCAAACGATTGTGTTATTGATAAATCCGCTAAATTAAAAGCTCAGACTAGGCATATTTCAATAGTTTAACATATAGTTCTACCTATTCCTATATTATTTATGTTTTATATGATCACAGATAGTTAAGAGTTTATTAGCCTAAACACATAATAGGATAAGGGTTAATTAATGTTTGGATAAATAACAAATATCATTAATTATGAAGTTTAGTCAACTTAAAAGAATACATTGATTACCAGAAAATCTATTTTATCATAAATATCCTTTTGAGATTAGTAAGGGTGTCTTTTATTATTTGTATTCAGTTAATAAATAATGCCCCTGAATAAGCATTCAATTTAATATATTGATATGGTATTCACAATCACAAATTTAATTATTTGAAAAAAAATACAAATTAGATAGATCATCTACCCTTCACTTTTACTCCATCGCAGCAGACCTAATAATTCCATCGTCCATGCAGGAGAGAGAGAGAGAGAGAGAGAGAGAGAGTACTTTCACGCCATTGATTGACTTGTAGAATACGGTTACTTTCATCAACAGAAAAACTCAAATGAAAATTACATTCAGAACACAATTCTTTTTCCCGGCAATACACATAAGTCACCCAAATTACTTTCCTAATCAATCTCAGAAAAAATATACATCAATAACATACCCTCGTCAACAAAATCCGCGCTAGTTTTTTTACCGATTTCACCAAAATCACAGTAAGACTGAAGAATTAATCAAAAAATAGGAGGCGGCAAAAAACTCACATAAGTATTGAGCTGGCGCACGAAGCTGGAGAAATTGTGATGCTTAAAATAGGCCGGCAAAATCCGCTGCGAGAAATCCAACGGCTCCAAAACGATGAAACTATTGTTAGCCCTCCCCCACGCGATGAGCCGATTCGTCGCCGGATCGTTCACCATTTGGTACGTTTTCATCACAAACGGCGCTACTGTATTACTACTGCTGCTGCTGTTATTATTAATCTCCATCCCGCGCATAATGGCTCCGACCCCCACACACAGCAGCCTCCTATAAATTTCAAGGCAGAGAGAGAGAGAGAGACGGATAGAGAGATTAGAGAGCTACACCATAAGGAGCAAGTAACTCTACATTCAATTGTGATGGTGAGAGGACACCATGATATAAGGTGTGGGCGGGCTGGGCCCTACAGGTTGCGGGTCCGGGTCGGGCCATGCACAGTAATGCTAAAAAATAAAATGTGGTATCGCGGAGCTTATGGAGATAGGGTCAGATATTTTAACCTTTTTGCATCGTGACTTATGACACGTTATGGTCTCTCATTTGCGGGATGGATATTTTTGCGGGGGCTTGCGCCTCACGCGCCTCCGGTGGCGCGTTGTGGTGGTCCCCCCGGTATACTGCAACGTGTCGACTGTCAGAGGGAAGACGCCAAAAGCGTTAGGCTGGAGTTACAGCTACGCGAATCACGCTCGATATAATGATTTCTATTTGCACTTTTGCCCCTTGTTTATTGGTTTTTTCTGTTTTTGGACCATCTGTCTTCTCTTTGTCACAATTCAAATAAAACATATAAGTGATGCAAAGGGTAAATTCCAAGCGACCTTAAGTTTCTCATTTTATATGGATAATAAATTATATATCCAAGTTTGACATTGAATACCATGTTTAGTGTATGAAATGATAGGTATTTTTGCACTCATCGTATCACAAATAACGTCCTTTTTGTTTGAAAATTATAAAAATTAAGTTCTAAAATTGATTATTTTTTTGTCATTATATTCCACGAACATGGGAGCACTGACACTTTCGTTGAGAGTGTTGCAGGTCTGTAGCGAATGACATGACAGTCTTTGTTGATCATTAGAAGTATCCAATAAAATAGGAATTGACACTGCATGAACAATGTATTAGGAGTTGAGCGTAATTTAGAAGAGAGAAGACGACTCACAACGCAGGGTAGGGGAGTGTACACCTCCGGCTGCAATCATAATGTGTTAGGGGAAGAAATTAAGGTTTGGAGATAGAGATGATGCAACGAAATTTGATATTTTTTATTTTATTTTTTATTTTTATTTTTCATATGCAAATGACTTTGTTTATTGGTTTACGTATGTGTAGCGTGTGCAAAATCCATGTCATTTTTCTGTATTAGATGCATACTGCCATATTAAACTTTGGTGTGCTACATATGAGTTTTAGATATTTAAATTATTTGCTCTGGATAAAATTGTGACAATATTGAAAGGTTGGATATCAATTTATAATTAATTAAATATGGGATATCATCAATGTAGAAGTAGGCAAGAGTGCAAGTAGAGTATAAACAACACTATTTATTCCCTAATATATATTTGCGATTGATTTTTGGCAATATAAACACTGATTGGATGAAGAGAGCATGTGGACACTAACTCCTTAATTAGGTCCCTTCAATTTTACCACATAAAAGAATCAACACTTAAATTGAATGGCTTTATTGAATGCCACTTAGCATGCTAAGTTTCATAGTCGGTTCAAATATTTAATTATTAATATTTCATTCCGAGTTAGGTATAGGCTTGGATACCTCATGATGCAAAAAAATTTCATTATTTTGTATGAGATTTAGAAAATCGTGCTATATTCAATTGTGCAAGGAACAAAACATATAATATATGAATAAATAACACGCATTAAATAATAAAAGAAAAGTCTTTCTGTCACCCATGTTTTATATGTTTATATGATGCTGCCAGTTAGTGAAATATATATGTATAATTATAATCCATATTCATAAATAAAAGCATAATGCTTAAAAAACCACTGAAGATTGACTGAATTAGATCATAATAAAACTAAATGAAATTATATAATTTCCCTAACAGTTTTTAATTAACTTAATATTCCTATTTCTGTGTAGAAGTTTTTTTTTTCTTTTTTTCTTAATTGAAAAGGAAATAATAATACATTAGACATCTTTCTGTTATAAGGCTTTGTATATATAAGGTAGTTGCGATCTGGGTAAATTTTGGAGGATAAAAGGGGGACCGAATTGAAAAGATGAGATAGTTTTGGGGTAAGAAATGCAAATATGGTTTTGTTAAGGGGGTAGTTAGCTTTGAAGAATGGTGATTGGATCAGATATCCGAGATTGTTGTTGGCAGAATGCAATTGGGCAAATTGATAAGTGGTGCTCTTCCATTACACCTTCCTCACATGGACTAGGTTTCCTCACTTACAACATTGTTAATCGCGAAAAGATCCAAACGTTAGGCTTCGAGTTTTTGTATTCTGCCTCGAATGGGCAAAAAATGTTTAAATAAGCAAAAATATGTTTTGTTTCTTTTTTACCTATAGAATCCCAATTTCTTGATTTTGTAAATAATGAAATACATTTAATATTAAAGGACATGTAGGTGTAGAATTCATTTTGCTAATGCTGCACCTTTTTCAGTAATTCTCAATCCCGTAGTGGGGATAATTATATGTTAAGTTTAATTAGTAAGAGATTACCTTATACATCCAAATTGATGGTTGCACACTTGCACTTACATGATTATATTTCGTTGTTGTCAAGAAAATGTCATTAATTGGCCATAATAGATTTTACTTTCTAAAAACAAGCTATAAATTAATTCAAATTCTTGTTTATGGGTAATATAGTCTGCAAACCATATATATATGAGAGGTAAACGATATTTGAAAACTAAGTGTAACAAGATCTGACATAGAAAGCCGTGTTAGTGAGATTCGCTTGCAATAGCGTGCAAACCACACACACAAAACAAGTAAATGACATTTGAAAAATCAGGCGTGACAAGCTTAAACTTTGAGAGATGTAAGTAAATTCGACTACAATAACCTGCAAATCACACACAAAATGTACTAAAAATATTTGGAGAACCAAGTGTGACAAACTCAAATTTATAAGAGCGTTAGTAAAATCCTAACTAGTAATCTTTGACATCAAAAATACCTATTTTACCACTATAACATCTAATAAATAATATACCATAGAAATTGGACAAGTAGTTAGTTGTCTTTCAAACAAACCCACCGATTCTTGCTTTATTAGTAATTCACTCATTTAGTAGTTAAAGAGTGTGAAATTCGAATCCACACCATTATACTATTTATCAACTTCACTTTACACAATTATCAGTCACAATGCGTCTCCACACAGACACGCACGCACCCACACACACATACATAAATATATAAATTAATCAGCATATATGGGTGACAGTGACGCATAACCATGTTATTTTATCTAAACTTGGAAAAAACAAAGATTATTAATATCAATTATATAACAACTGAGGAAAAGTGTTGGCTTTGGATTTGGTAGCTAAGAATCAGATTTTGCTTGCTGCTTTTTCTTGGCTTCTGATTATTGTTGGCGACACTTTGCGAAGCGTGGCTTGTCTGGCTTGCGACACCTGTGACACACAAATTCATTAAAAATACCAAATGTTGTTATATTATTTAGATATAAGTGTATGCAAGTGCTTGGAGTATAGGAAGCATACTTATGGTTTCCAAATCAAAATGTGTGCTTGTCTCCTTGTAGAATACTCCAACCACCCTCATTGGTGGAATCATTGCACAAATGGAAATATGTATTATTTTAATGCTACTATTAATAGTATTTTATGATTAAGCATATGTTCTTACTTGCCATTATTGTCATTGCATCTTTACATTCCACATTCATATAATATTGATGGTTATGCCCAAAACTGACCCACTAAGTTGACTAGAATTGAGATTCAATTTAAAGATGGGACTAGTTTGAAGTTTTTGAATCATGTCTCTAATTAATAGGTAAATAAAACTTGATTGGTGAAGCTTACATTCATCTAGATTAGCACAAATGGCAAATTTATGGTTATTTATTTTCAGGTGCATTTACACATTCTAATATTTCATACATGAAATTATGCAAGTATGAGTTTACTGTTACAGAATATAAATTCAGTGCACCATAAATTAGGTCTGGAGGCAGCTCTAGGCCTAAATATAAGAGATGTGATCCCCTAAGGCTAAAGCACAAGGTCCTAAGGAGCACATATAAAATCTATTGTTATATTTAAGAAGAAAAAAAAATTGACTGTCCATTTTATATACTATTACTCATCTTTTGAGCCCGATTAGAAGGGGCTCATCAAAATATGATTTAACTATAAAAGTTATTAATAAAAATTCAAGTGTTCAATGTAATGTAAGAGAACTAACTGAGTGCACTAAATTTCATATTTTGGTACAACATCGAAGATATTTTAATAAAATATGTACTTAATACGTGTTCGCAAAATATAACAATTTCCACCTTTCGTTTTGGTATCCTCTGATAATATCTCAAATGAGAAAGTCCCACACCCTAATAAATATGTGACATGGCCAATTAGAGCTCAAAAAGTGGAAAGGTAAGGCATCACTTGATACATCACAAACCCCACCAAAATTAAAGAAAAAGGAACACTAGAATCAACGCTCCCCTCCAATTAAGAGCAACAAATCTTAACATAATTTAGTCACCCTCTATGTCATCCATATGCCAAAAAAGTCATTTTCTTTTACAAACAAAGGTTCAAACATATTTTGGCACTGATGCAACCAAACAAGCCATAACATGTGTCAACTGCGTAACCACTCAATTATTAGGGACACTTTTTAATTCGGTTAAATAAGGACAAATGAGGAGATCAGTCATGTTATTAAATATATTATAAGTGGAGATTATTTTTAAATTATCGATCTCTTCCCCCCATAAAAAAAAATAGTGAAATTGATACGTGATCGGCAAAGATTTGGTTTGGATGAAAGTTTTCTACTTACTTTTTCTACTATGTATTATTCCTATTTATTGATACAATATTTTTTTGTGATAGCATAAATTGGAGCAATTTGTATGTATGTAGTATCAGATCCAAATAAATAAACAAACAAGTGGCCGAGGATGGAGAAGCGAGTTTTTTTTTTTTAATGCAAGTGCAACTACAGAAACCGCAGTAGGTACATACCATAAATTAAAAGTAGATAATTATCATATACTCATGTTTATATGAATTAATATTATTTTATATCTCCAACTTTCGGCGTACTTTATAATATGTTCTCAATTTTCATTTTTGCATCAAATGTCATCAAATTAAGCATATTCCATAAAATGTCCCGCTATACAAAAATTCTAACTTAGTAGTGTTTTGTCTCACCAATTGTCGTTTTCTTTTCAAAGTCGAGGACACTTTATGAAATACACTAAAGATTTGGTACATTTTCTGGAATATGCTAAAGTTGGGAACACGAAATACAATTAATATTTTTCTTATTTTTTGATAAAACGACGTCGTTTTATGTGTTGAGGTGTAAAATAAAATTCCACCTCAAATTACGATGAGATGAATCAGCTTTTCGTCAACGGATATTGTATAGCGATACATTTTGTGAAAAACGCTGAAAGTGGGAGACATTTGATGAAAAAACGAGAATTAGGAACATTTTTTTAAATACGATGAAAGTTTGGCACAAATATATTATTGACCCTATTATACAGCTTGTTGAGGTTTTTTAAACTCTTGCGATTTGTTTTTTATTTTGTACTGAGATATAATAATACATTTTGTAGATGTACAATTATTGAAAGCATATCATCAATAGATAAATATTATTAAAAAAATTATGAGTTGTATATTATTTTGGTGTTAGATGAACATGTTTCAATTCGAGGGACTTGTTTGCTATCGAAAAGACTTTGAGGCACAAATCTTGTGATGTTGGATGCGGCTAGGATTGACTTTGTGGTCTACTAGGAGCAAAATAAAAGTTTCCAGTTTGGCGCAGCATCAATGATGTTCTCGAATATAATCAGAATATCAAATCATTAATAATATCAAATCATTAATCAATTTGGCGCAGCATCAATGATGCCTACTTACTATCTCAATCAATTCCGTATGCCCAAAAAGATTGCCCAACGTATTGTATAGTTACAAAGAAGATTCTTCTGGGGCAGGACAAGCTAAAAAAAAAGGAGGCACCTTGATCTCTTGGGATCTCATCCAAAAACCAAAGGAGCAAGGAGGGCTGGGTGTCGGGGACATCTATATTAGGAATGCCTCACTGTTATTTAAATGGTGGTGGAGGTGGACAGATAATCAGAGGCCTTTGTGGAAAGAAATAATCCAATCTAACCACAAAATTAAACATATTGGCGACCTTCAAATGATGGGTGGGAAGGATGAATCAAGTATTTGGAGGCAAATTATAAATTTCAAGAGCTTCAGTAAGGACATTCAGGAAGTGGCTAGAACTGGGATCCAAGTAAGAGTCGGGAATGAGCCACATACGAGATTTTGGTATGACAAATGGACGGGGGAAGAGAGCCTTAAAAATCTTTTCCCAAGACTCTTCATGTTGTCTACCCAGAAACCCAGTTTTATTGATGAGATGGGAGTTTGGGAGAATGGGAAGTGGAGATGGACAATGAGGTGGAGGAGAAATCTTTTTACCTGGGAGGACGATCTTGTTGGGGATCTTTACCTTGCCGTGAATCGCATCATCTTGAGAGTAAACACGAGCGATGAGAGAGTGTGGTCTTTTGATAAATCAAATATTTTCTCTGCATCTAACTTTGTTTTGCAGGTTACCCAACGATTGGGCAACGGGAGCGCAACGACAAAGCGAGGATGCCTTGCTTGGAAAAACCTCGCCCCATTACGAGCACTCATAGATGTATGGTTCGTCCTACAAGGAAGACTCAACACCAAGGATAGGATGCTCAAATTGGGTGTTCATGGAGTCGAAGATGACCTATGTGTTTTATGCAAAGAAGAGCAGGAGACTTTAGATCATGTCTTCTTCACCTGCAGAGTCTCCAGTGGCCTTTGGTATTATTGCTGCAGGCACTGGAATAGCTCCTTTTGCATGCCCAAGGAACCAACTTCGTGTTTTATCTCTTGGATGGGCACTACTTTCTGCAAGTTTGACAAGAAACTTTTGATATCTATGTGCTACGTCATAGCATGGTCAATTTGGAACATTTGGAACAAGATTACCTTCCAAGAATTTGACCCGAATCGGGAGATAGAGAAAAAAAGACTAATTTAGCAGCTTCGCTCATGGACTAAAAGCTGGTGTCCGAACTTCACTCTCCCAACAGATCCTACAACCGATGACTTAAGCAACATCAGATGTTGGTACGGAGGTTAAACCCATAAATTGGCAGGATACAGGCTTCGCTTGAATATTAGGAAATGAGAGATCTCAAGGTATGCAGACCAAGATTGGTGTATGGTGTTTGGTTGATGTCTTGAGGTGGTTGTTGGTGTTGGTGCTGTCTTCAGGTGATGTTGTCGTGGGTGCCCCACAAATTGGTTTTTCTTCTCTTTTTTTGGCTATAGGTTTAGGCTGCCAATTATCTCTTTTGCTGCTGTTTTTTCTTTGCTGTTGTTGTTGTTGAGCTGTTGGATCTTATGCTCGCCACTTTTGATGGTTTGAGCGTTTTCTTTTCATCGAAAAAAAATATTAATAGACATTTCGAATATTAATTCCCATTAAATCGATCTTATATTTTATATTATGTATATCAGCAAAATGACATATACACTAATTGTATATTTCTATGCTCAGAGTAATGCGGCATTATTTTTGTGAATGACCAATTTTAAGATCCAAACTAACTCTAACCATAGTACATTTACAAATACATGTGAAAATATACCATATATATTTTCAAGAATACAATAAATTTTCAGTATCTAATTCATCAGCTTAAAATTTTCTTCAAGTTTTCAAAAATTAAGTAGTATAGTTTCCAAAAAGTACTTAATAATCTAATTAAGAATACAAAAGCATGACACATATTATCATAGAAAACGATTTTTTTCTCGATGTTCAGCCAATCATTCATAGTTGAAATAGTTTATACAACACAATAATTTCTAAAAAGAGACATACTCATGTGCATTGGTTCTAATTAAATATTAATTATGACCAATAAATTCTAATTAGTGATCAACAAATTATGGGATCAATACACCCTAATTGAGAATCGCTGAACCAGATATTTAGACGTGGTTTGTCTGTTTAAAATTTATTGTGCATCCACTGATATTAAATCGCACTCCAGAAGAGTGATATATCAAAAATCTGATTTATATATGCTACCATTCTGCTAAAAAAACATAATTATAGAAATATAAATAAGAAGCTATGCAGCCCAGCAATCTGATGACATTCTAACAACTCCAGTTGTAAAGTAATCCAGTAAAAGGTTGATATCAATTTGTCCCCTCCAATAAAAAAACAAATTATGTTGGAAGGCTAAATTTGTAAAGTAATAAATTATACCCCAATCTTGTTTTTCTTCCACAAGAAAATGTTGAAGAGGAAATGATGATGGTACATAATGAAGAAGACACCACTTCAAAGGCCATAAGATTATGAGAATCCAAGAAAGATGACATGTTTGCGCCCCACATAGCACAACAACCTTTTGATTTTCAACATGTAAGGATAAATGCCCCCACACTCTATTTGACATCTAGTGGGCTCTTCCACTAACATATAACTACCCATTTTTAACACTATTTTGACAAACAACGACTCTATCAAAATTCAGTGAAATGTTTCGTACCAATATAACATCGGCAAGTTCAGATCCATTCTTTACACTATCAACGTGACCTTAATTAAGTCAAAATAACGTGACCTTAACTTTTTTTCATGACGAGGAATAGTCGTGGCTATTATTTTGAAGTATATATTGGATAAATTTTGCTCATGTACCATAATCTACAAATTATACATGACAAAGTCATCGTATGCCGTCAGTTTGAGCTTTTTCCTCTTTAATATCATGTGATCTATCTATATATATTTGATATTTCGTGAATTGTCCTTGAAAAATTAAGTATGACTGATTTAATATAAAAGACAGTAATGAAATTCAAATTTAAATTATTTGACTTTAAAAATACTCATTTCGTCACTAGATCATTTTCTTCGATGGGCCAATTATAACCTTAATTTTGCGATATATTAATGAAGCACACCCCACTATTAAATAGCTTAAAATACATTAGAAAAAAGAGAGTCTAGTGTCACGTTAAAGTAAGAATAATCTACGGGAGTAACTAGAAATTAATTATTGAACTCAAATGATTAAATTGCAAAAGAGCACAATTCAAAATCAAATAAAGAGAAAAGAAAAAAGGTTATTAGTAGAGAACGAGTGAACATTGCATAAGCTTGTAACTTCTAAGTCATTCATAACATCATTAGAATAAGTGTAGATTACTATATAAAGGACACTAGAATACCAATACATCAACTCAATTCTCTCTCTATCTCACACACACACACACACTTTGCTGATTAGAAACACTAATGCCGTAAGCTGCAACTCACAACACACACTATGAATCTCCACACACAAAATCGTTACCAGAAAATGTCACATTCTCCTTCGTTAGATCCTAGCAAGATACACAAAAACTCCTTCCACTGGCGGAGCGACTCCGGCGAGCTCGACGTTTTCGAGGCGGCGCGGTACTTCTCCGCTGCCAACGACCATCTCCCGCCCTACATAAACGGCGTAAACTTCGTCAGAGACCAAAACCGGCACCACCTCCCTCGCCGGAGCCTGGACGTTCCGATCATGCGATCAAATCCGATTCCTCCCGACTATCATCACCAAATCATCGACCAAAAACAACCGATCAAAGATCAGAGCAAAAAATTCAAGCAGCCAAGCTCTCCCGGCGGCCGCCTCGCCAGCTTCTTAAACTCTCTCTTCAACCAAACATCACAGAAGAAGAAGAAGAAGAAATCGTCAAAATCCGCCACCAAGGATTTCGAAGAGGAGAGTCCCGGCGGGAGGAGGAAGAGGAGGAGCAGCATCGGCCATTTCAGAATCACGAGCACCGCCAAAAATGCCGGATCTGGATTTAGAACTCCACCGCCTTACGCGATTACTCCAACGAAATCGTACAAGGAACTGGCGAGATTCGCCGATCATCATCAAGCAGTTTCCGTGCCTATGAAAGGGACGAGTTCAAAGGAGAAATTGAGTGTTTCTGAGAAGATTAATGGCTTGAATTTGAGAAAATTTAGCGAAGAAGACGATGGCGCGGAGAGTGATTCGAGTTCGGATCTGTTTGATTTGCCTAATCATGAATTGGATTTGTTTTCGAGTAGCTTGCCTGTTTATGAGACTACTCATATGGAAAGTATCAGAATTCGTACGCCCATTTCGAGCGCAACATAAATACAATTTTTGGGAAAGTAATTAATGCTAATTATGTGATATTATTAGAAGGGAAATGATTTTTTGACATAATGTTTCTATGCTATAATACCCTTATTTTTATTTTCCATAATTATATTTTATATTTTGACAAATATATCCTTATGCTATTTTGGATAGAAATAAATTAATTAACAATAACAATCAATTCTTTAGAATTATGGAAATCAAATATATCTCAATATTATCATTTAAAAAAATACTATGAACTATATAATTTCCTTCATACTCAAACTAATGGAATAATATATATATCCCTATATATATATATATATACACGACGAAGTTACAATCCATCACAAATCACACATCCCATAGATATTTTGTAAAGATAATCGACGCATAATACACAAATAAAAAGTAGTCATAATCAAATCAAATCTTAGATACAAATTTGGTTAAAAATAAATATAAAAAAAAGCGAAAGAGAAAAGGAAAAAATATGTAGAAGAAGACTTCAAAAACAGGGGTTTTGAAACTCTTTGATTAGAGGTCAAAGTCATGCCCATCTTTGGGAAGAAGAAGAGAACGTTTATAACTAGTTTTGGGAACTTATAATTTATCTTAAATGTTTTTCATAATTATAGGATAATTGGTTGGATTAATTATGAAATAGATTAGATTTGTCTTTTAAAAATTTATTGTAATCTTTA
>JAYDZE010352482.1:0-17679 GCA_034509125.1 Monilaria moniliformis
GATGTATCCAAATTCGCCGGATACATCAACAACCTCCAGAAAATATGGCCGAGTGGCCATAGTTTTGATAGCATTCGAGAACAAGCCCACGCTACCTTCTACAACGAAGAACTTAAACAGTTCAAGTACGAAGAAGTGTGGGCGATTGTGTGAAATCACCCCAAATTTTGTGGCGGCTCCGACTCCACATCTGCCCCGAAAATAACCAAGCACACCGCCTCCGGCCAATACTCAAGTGGAGAGGCTGAGGCATTCGATTTGAATGCATCGATGGATAAAAGTATTGACACACAGCATCCAAAGGAGCCAACCCGTCCTATGGGGAAGAAAGCAGCCAAAAGAAAAGGGAATGAGAAGGCGAAAGCGGAAGTCGAGATTAGCCGAGACTCGTCATTGGAGGAGATGACTGAAGTGGTGTTGTTCAAGGAGTATAGGAAGTATATATCCATAGACCTCTCCAACTTGAATGAGCTGCAGAGGCAACAGCATGCCGCTGCGGTCGCTATTATTGCCAAAAAATTAGGACTTTAAATTGTGTCATTTTTTGTTTTTAGATAATGTAATCGTAGGAATTTTAATTATGTCGTTTTTACTTTTTAATTTATGTAATTTAGGATTTTAAATTATATATTTTGGAATTTTAAATTAAGTTCTTTTCGAATTTTGCGTCTACATTTTACAAATAACTTAATTACGAATTTATATATAAAATTGAAGTAAAAAAATGATAAAATGATAAAAATTGAGTTGTGGCTGATTTGGATCTGAGATAATGGTGTTGTGGCTGAAAAGTAAAATACTGACGTGACAGCCGAAAATTGAATTGTGCCTGGATTTTTTGGGAGTGGGTTAAGGATGGCCTAATGCATATATGTTATTGTATATTGGTTGTTCAATGTTGATCATAAACCAAACAATAATACACATATACACACCAAATCGCAAAGCCAATACACTGATTTATCTAGTAAATTGAAGCATGCAGAAGGTCAGACGCCTATGTTTGGAAGGGGCTAAAAAGAAAAGGGAATGGATGGGGAGCTGTGTTTATGTTGTGTGTGTGCAGCACAGCAAAGCCTTAATCATCGCCGCTCATTGGACGTCCCCTTGTCTCCACTCTGGTCCCATCACTCGTACATTTCCAGCTGTAACTTATATACTAAACTAATGTCACCTCTATATGAAATTGACCTTTCTTGGGAAACATAAAATTATGTCACAACTTCATTTCCTAACAATTTCTATATTGACTTGCTATTAAAAGAAAATTTATATTTTAAAATTTATGTTTTTGGTGTGAAGAGAAATTCGTAACCTCCATGCCAGAGAATAAAAGGACACAAATATATATGATGCACCTGTGATGAAAATTTAATGAATAACAACATTGACAAAGCTCTAAAATATTAAATTACTTCTCTTTCAATTTCCACATAAATAAAAAAATACATTCAATTTTAATACAAAATACATTATATAAATTTATACTATTCACACATGTCATTTCACAAGTAATGAGTAATGTTGTTTTAGTAAAAAAATAAATATAATTTCAATTAAAAGATAAATGTTATTTTGGTAAAAGAAAAATTAATATTATGATTTCATTTTAAAATGACTATAGTTGGTGAGGCGAGGAGGATAATAATTACCACCATAATAATAATTATAATTATAATCTTTATTATATCATGAAAAAGACAATATTTATAATTAACAATTATCAAAAAACGCGGAAAAGAGCCGTTGGTGACGTGGCGGGTCCGAACTTAATCACATGCAAATCGGGCCCACTCCAGTCTGTTTAACGCCTCATTTTTGTTCGTCCAAATGTCGACCCACTCCCCCCCCCCCTCTCTCTCTCTCTCTCTCTCTATATTCCCCGATTCCCCTCTCTTTCCTTTCTCGTATGAGTCATATCTGTCCTTTATTTATATCACACAGCCTCTCACTCTATCTCCACTGCACACTCTCATCTCCACACCCCCTCCCTCTCTCTCATCAGACACCATTCCCAATTTCTCTCTCTCTAAACCTACCCATGGATAAAGGAACCGCAATCGTACTGGCATTCATCTGCCTCGTCGCCAGCGTCGGCGGCATGTCCCCGTCGGCCGCTCCAGCTAAGGCCCCCGTTGCCGCCAAGGTCTCCACCCCACCGGCCGCGTCGCCCGTAGCCAACCCTCCTTCCAAGCCCACCACTCCAGCTCCGGCCGCGGCCCCCGTCGTAACTCCCCCAGCTGTGGCGCCAGTGTCAACTCCCCCCGCTGCAGCTCCGGTCTCAACTCCTCCAGCCTCACCTCCTGTCATCAGCTCTCCACCGCCAGTGAGCTCACCCCCAGCTCCGGTGCCAGTGAGCTCGCCGCCGACAGCCTCCCCCCCTGTCCAGTCGCCGCCGTCTCCCGCACCCGAGGCCGCCACTCCACCAGCCGCCTCCTCCCCGGCTACTGAGGCACCAGTTGAGGCGCCGGCACCGAGCAAGAAGAAAAGCAAGAAGCACGCCGCCCCTGCTCCGGCTCCTGAGATGCTCGGACCACCAGCGCCGCCGGCCGGAGCTCCCGGACCTAGCGCCGACGCCTTCGCCCCTGGCCCTGTGTCAGTCGGTGATTTGGTACGTTAACTTCCCATCATCCTATAGCTGCTTGCTCAATTGCGCTGGATGGACAATGCGCTTTCAGATCTGCAAATTATCTGCTCTTTTTTGTGCATTTAAGCTTCAACTATAGATTTGGTGCTCTAATTAACCAACTAAAGGGGAAGATATTAATGGTAATTAATTATAATTTAAAGTTAACTAGTTTTGGTGTCTCGTGCTTGAAATGTCGGTGCTTGGTAGTGTTTCCTAAACGTGAGCCGTGTCGGTGCATTTTAGCGTCACCTTACCAACTAGATTTTTGCCTTGAAATGTTGTCGTTGAAGTTATAATTGTCTTCGGCTTTGTCACATAATAATAAATCTTACATCAAAATATAAAATGCATATCTAAAATAATTTGATAAGTGATTTTAAATAATTGATTTACCATGATTTGATAAGTGGTTGTAAATAATTGGAAAAGTAGATCTGGACTAGTTTTATATATAGATTTTGTCGGTGTAATATATAGTAATAAGTTGTTGGTTGGATCCTTCACTAGCAATTTATGAATCTTAGATCCATGATTAAAATAGAAGAATAGTACAAACTAGTAACTGTGTGCATTTACACACATTAATTAACAAATTGATGTGGTTTTTGCAGAGTGGGGCGGAGAAATTGATGAGCGTGCACAAGGTGTTGCCTAGTTTTGCAATGGCCTCAGTGTTGTTTGGGTGGATGTTGTTCTAGAAACTTTATTCTTTTTTTATTAATTTGCGTTTTTCATTTTTATCGCCCACGTGCACATTATGAGCACCATAATTTAGCATATATGTTATATGTCAGACATCACGGGAATTTGCCAAATATTTGGCTCTCTTGGATTCTTTGTCTGCCTAGAGAGATGAGAGAGACAGAGAGTGCGAGAGAGGCTTTTGTTAATTTCTATTCTTCATTGCTTTTCTTCTGCCGTGTGCTGCTTTATTCCGACTCATTAATTTTATTGATTATTTTATGATTAATATGATGCTGTTTGCCTACCTTTTATTTTGTTTTCCATTTCAAAAAATGCAAATGGAAGCCTTTTTTTATGATTGTCCGCAACTCTATTACTTTATCATCATTTAATTTGTATATTCATGAGCTTTATTTATATAAAGAAGTTGGAAAAAATTTAAAATTGTGATGTGAAAATCGGATGAAATGAAAAAGTATGAAAGGTATTCATAGGTGTGAAAATGAAAAAAAATAAAATAATAAGAGCCGTTTGCCAATGGCTAATTTTAAAAAAAAAAATAAAAGAAAATAAAAAATCGACTTTCTATTAAATAAATAAATAACAGTTGTTTCACAGAGTTTTAAAAAAAAAACAGTTGTTTCACAGAGCATGGCTTGACGGCCCATGACGTTTCACGCTGCTTCTCCCTCCTCCAACGTTTCTCGCTACCCCTAGATCCGATGTTGTTGCGGATGGCCTTAGAACTCATATATTTGGGTATGGTTGGTCATCGATAATATATTGTGCCACGGCCAATGAATTCAACCACAAGAGTCTGAATTATCTTTATTGTACCCAATTGAAAATTTTGGAGAAAGTAGAAAGTTTGAGCGATAGAAGATAAATGACGACAATTTCGATATGACGATGGTGAATCAGCCATTACAACCATAACAAGCCCAATATCAAGATATTTACCAAATTCTGGGTAGTACTATCGACATTCCAAATTTTACTTAAGACTACATCTAGTAGCAACCTTTGAAGCAAGGTTGGCTGCCACATAGGATAGTAGGGAAAAAAGAAGAAGAATGATAAATTAAGGGCAAACCACACAAGGTCTATATCTGACCGATCCCAAGTCCCAACCAGCTGCCCGACATCAAAGTAGTGTATTTTTTTTATTGATAGCAAAATTTATTTTATTTAATTATGCTTTTTTATTATTTTATTCTTAACACATTTAAACCCACTATAATTAAAATTTAGAATTAAATAATTATATATACGATCTAGTGGTTGAGTGATTGGAGTGGTCATTAATAAATCATCAAAAATAGATATGGTTGGTTGGAAGGAATATTGGTATTGTGGGAAAGAGAAAAATAATTAAATATTGAAGAGACTAGATGGTTGGGCCGACTACTATGAATAATTAAGCCCAAAAATTTACCATGAATAATCGGTCGAAGTGGTGATGGGTTAATGAATAATCAATCACTAGAATTGCCGATACGTCTCGGCCCAAATAATACTTAATCCCATTGGGCGAGATTATGACGGCCTGATTTTGAAGTAACGGTCCATTAACGAAACAAATCGAGTCCTTCACCACAGCCACTATGTGTGTGTGTGTGTGTGTGTGTGAGAAAGAGAAAGTAATTGGGAGCAGACAGAGAGCTTCCACTCTCAAGAATTCTAATTTCTCCGCCGCAGCAGAATCTTAGCTTTTCCTATCCACCTCGCCTTTCTCCACCTCCTCCGCCGCTTTTTCTTCCGATATACTTCACGCGCATAACAAGTCCAGGCAACCCGCCGCCGCCATGCTTCTCGACCTCGGCGGCGTGAAAGTTTGAAGGGATGGTAAACTTCACACTTCACATTTATTTTTTCACACGCAAACGCAATCTTAGCTTCAAATTTGGAATACTTGCAATGAATGACTAGTGAGGATGTTATTGATTATTGGTAGCAGAGTATTAAGATTATTCTACGGAATCCTAACGACTATGCGAAGTAACGATTTCGGGATTGTTATGTTATTATTCTATGGTGATGATTAGACTCATAAATTTCCAGAAATTGTGAAGGATAATCCCGACGTACAATGTTCCTGATTCCATTTTCTCAAAGCTTGGATTGCAGCTGCATAGGAGGAATAATGCAATCTTCGATTATTTTGACACCAACTAGGCCAAAAAATTTGCCAAGTTCGATAGTTTATGTCCATAGTCTGTAAAAGCGGTAGGTTGGTTTCTTAATTACAGATTTCAAGTTTATATCTCTGTTTTAACTACCATGTCTTTACACATTCAGTCTGATTCTTCTACTGAATCCCATCATGCCGTTTCTTGCTTTGGTTGTTGGATGATAATTGATGCTAATCCTGTGCTCTACATATTAACCACTACAGAAAGGTCGAGCTTAAATGCTCTTAACAAAGCTTGGTTGGCAAGGAATTTGTTTTGACGTGCTTCCCCATAGGATCAACTAAAAATTTATGCCTAAATGTTGATGCTCAGTTATGACTAAAAATAGCCTACAAAATATAAATATTTTCGAGTGCATTAGTGTGAGGTTCAATTAAAAAATTAGCCCTAAATCTTCATGCAACTTGTAATTGTTGGAAAAATATGATTGGTTGTCACATACAGCAGTAACAGCATCAAGATGATCAGCCTATCTGTAGTCAAACTTGGGGGACTGATTTGATGGGAAACTGGATCCCAGTTGCCATATCGGAAAATTAAAGTGTTCCCTTAAATACTGAACGATTCACCTAATTGCTATGTAGACACACGATCCAAATCTTTTTGTTAGTATGAACCTTACCTCCAGGGCTTATCTAGCAACCTAGTAAGAAAACGTAAAAGTAATTCTCTACACAAAGACAGTAGCTGGGGTTTCTCTTAGATATTGGCAGATAATTCACCATCTTGAATCCTACAAATATTGTCGTATTCTTGTCTGCGGATATTAACATGTAGTACATTTCTTTTTTATCCCTTGTACTTCTTCAATCTTATTTCTTTATCAACAAATCTGTAAATTTATATCATGAAAATAATCTGGATACAATATCAATAGGCTAGCTACTTTTAAATATATCAGATTAGCTGCCGAGATAATCTTATAGTATATGTCTTTTTATAACTTGTACTTCTCAAATCTTATTTCTTTATCAGTGAATTTGTTATATCATGAAAAAATCTGCTCACAATAACAATATCTGTAGATTAGCTTTAGAGATAATCCTCTAGTATATTTCTTTTATAACTTGGCACAAAAGAGATTTATCTAGACCTAAAGTTGCACTTCTACTTTTTAAATATTATATTCTTATCAGTAGAATTAGATTTAAATCTGAGATATGAGATGATTAATTGATTTGATACTAAACCATGTCACTACACCACACCTAAAGGGTAGAATATCATGTGAATCAAAACTAAATAATTGAAACTAAAAAATGTGGGAAATATTTTGGCGGTAATATGTGTGTGGAAAATGTATAGACCATCTTGCTTTTAAATATATATATATATATATAGATATATAGATATACATATATGTTGTTTTTGGAAAAACTTTATGAATTCCCCCTCACAATTCAAAGTGGAACTTGGCTCCCTTTCTCTTCTTCAACTGATCTAAGTGATGAATGTGGGTGATCAGAATCAGGTGGCAATAGTCGGAATGCCTGTCAGAAAGTTGTCTATTTGGAAGCTCTTAACAAACCGCCAATTCCTAACTGATCGTTTATTCTCTGCGGCTAGCACCTTAAATGAGCCAATTTCGGACTCAATATTCAGCGACACGCACAAGTCGGGGTCCTACACGCAGGGCGACTCCACCTTTTACTCCCTTATTCAACACCATGCCCACTCTGGTGATTTCAAGGCCTTAGAGATTATCTTTCAACGGATGAAGCGTGAAAACAGAGCT
This sequence comes from Monilaria moniliformis, assembly GCA_034509125.1. Classification (NCBI taxonomy): domain Eukaryota; kingdom Viridiplantae; phylum Streptophyta; class Magnoliopsida; order Caryophyllales; family Aizoaceae; genus Monilaria; species Monilaria moniliformis. The sequence continues at coordinate 7,241 of JAYDZE010352482.1, forward strand.
TTTTCCGAAAAGATCTTCATCCTAGTCTTCAAGGCTTACGGCAAAGCACGTCTCCATCGTAAAGCCATTGAATTGTTCAATAACATGGTGGATGAATACAGCTGCTTGCCAACTGTTAAGTCCTTTAATTCTCTTCTTAATGTCATTATTCAGCAGGGCTTGTATCGTGATGCTTTGGACTTCTATCACTATGTTCTTAGCAATAGAAAGCATATTTCTCCGAATGGTTTAACGTTTAATTTAGTCATCAAGTCGCTGTGTCGATTGGGATTGGTTGGTAGGGCAGTAGATGTGTTTAGGGAGATGCATGCTTTCCATTGTAAGCCCGATATATATACGTATTGCACTCTCATGGATGGATTGTGTAAGGAGGATAGGATTGATGATGCTGTGGCTTTGTTGGATGAGATGCAAATAGAAGGGTGTGACCCAACTGCACCTACATTTAATGTGTTAATCAATGGGCTTTGCAAGAAGGGTGACTTGGCCCGGGCGGCTAAGCTAATTGATAATATGTTCCTCAAAGGCTGTGTGCCGAATGAAGTTACTTACAACACGCTCATACATGGGTTGTGTCTCAAAGGAAAGCTAGACAAGGCAGTCAATCTTTTGAGCAGAATGTTGTCAAATAAACTCAAGCCAAACGACATCACTTATGGGACCATAATAAATGGACTTGTTAAGAAGGGACCAGCTGCCGATGCTTTGCACATGTTACTGGGAATGGAGGAAAGGGGGTATGCACCAAATGAGTATGCTTATTCAGCAATTATTAGTGGGTTTTTTAGAGAGAGGAAACCAGACGAGGCACTAAAATTGTGGAGCAAGATGGTAGAGAAGGGATGCAAACCAAATACAGTTGTGTATAGTGCTGTTATAGATGGTCTGTGCCAAGATGGAAAGCCCCATGAAGCTGAAGAGTTTTTTACCCAAATGATTGATGTGGGTTGCTCGCCAAATGCACACACATACAGTTCCCTAATGAAAGGCTTCTTTCAGGTTGGAGACTGTGATAAGGCAGTTCTTCTATGGAAAGATATGGTTGAGAAGGATTACATGGATAATGAGGTTTGTTACAGTGTTCTTATTCATGGTTTTTGCAAGAATGGGAAGTTGGAAAATGCTTTGGTGGTATGGAAGCAGGTGCTGGCTAAAGGACTTACACCTGATGTTGTGGCTTATAGTTCCATGATTCATGGTCTTTGCAATGTTGGCTTAGTAGAACAGGGTTTGAGCTTATTTAATGAGATGCTATACAAAGCATCTGACACCAAACCTGATGTAATCACCTATAATATAATCATCAATGCCTTGTGCAGACAGGGTAGCGTTCCCTATGCAATGGATATATTAAATTGCATGTTAAATGAAGGCTGTGATCCTGATTCAGTTACATGCAAATTTTTCTTGACAGCTTTTAGGGAAAAGCTGGATCCACCACAAGATGGTGAAGAGTTCCTAGATGAGCTAGTTCTAAGGCTACAAAAACGTGACAGAATAATTGGAGCTTCTAATATTATACAAGTGATGCTTCAAAATGTTCTTCAGCCAAAGGCATCCACTTGGGACAAGGTAGTTCAAGGGATCTGTAAACCAAAGAGAACTGAAGCAGTCATTAACAAATGTTGGGGTGACTTATTCTTCTGATTCTGCCAATTCAACTTATTTTTGGTATGATTTGATACTTCTGTAATATCAATTGGACATGGTTTTGAGCTCGTTTGTAAAGTAATGGTCTTTAACTTCCTTAATTTCACTACCTTCCTGGTAAAAATTGGAAATCCGAATGTTTTCTTGTGGTCTTTGGGCTGCTCAAAAACCGTCTTGATGATTTGATGTTTGATTTTTCGGAACATTGTACCGTGTATGCTTTAGTTCTTGAATCTTGGTCTTGGACCACTGCAAGACCTTCCCTTTATTCATTCCTGTTCTATGTTTGATTATTGGGAACATTTTGTGTATGGAGTAAGTATATTACCTTTGAACAGTGTTTGATGTATATGTTCACATGGAAAAATGAATGTTTCTGCATCATGTAGACCTATAGATTCACTTGTTGAGAAAAAGAAATTGCTATGTTTCTGTATTTATTTAATAATTTAGGTCATGTCTTATAAATCAATGGCATCATAAGCAAAGTACTAAATATTTAAAGCCAATTCTTTTCTTCTTACTTGTTGGTATAATGTTCTAAAATGCAGGCAGTTCACTACTCCTGGTTTCCAGGATTCTACAACAATTCCTTCAAAATGTCTCAAAGTTATTTGCATCACAGTCGGTATTGTTGGCATAGAAATAGCTTGCAGAGGTATGGCTGTCACATGGGAACGAAGCAGATACTAATTAACTGAGACTCCACTGCAGGCTACTATGTGAGGGCTTAAAATGGTGCTTTACACACGAATATCCCTTTTCTGGGTTTGCAGAGAATAGTAACGCATTGTCTGGTAAATGGCATCTACACTGAGACTCCACTGCAGGCTACTATGTGAGGGCTTAAAATGGTGCTTTACACGAATATCCCTTTTCTGGGTTTGCAGAGAATAGTAACTCATTGTCTGTTAAATGGCATCTACATTTTTAACTTGTTTGGCTGAGTATGATTAATTATTTGTTTGTATTTCCATTCTCCTAATATATCCAAGAAACATTTGCTTAGTGATTAGGAATAAATGTGAGTTCTCAAGATCTTTTTCTGATTTTATTTTGGTAATAGGCAGAGTAGAAATATAACAAACATTTAAGAAGATATGGGCAACCATACTGCTTTCTAAGGTGTGAAGCATTCCTACAGTCAGGATTGTTGGTGTTAGAATTAATGTTAAAACAGGATGTACAAGTATTTTTTGTGTGATATACAATCTTAGTAGCTTAGAGAGGGCTTGATTATATTTGTATTCTCCATTAAATCTAGTATGATGTTTCATCAATTTTAATGTCATTCAAAGTGTAAATGTTAAAGAATATTAGAAGATCTAGCTTCTTTTATCGCTGATTTTGTTTGGTACCTAGAGCAAAGTGCAAACTTTGATGCTCTCTGATTCATGTTTCTCTAGATTTGAAGAGATTATTTATAAGGAGATCCCTTCTTCAATTGTGTATGAGGATGAATCGATTCTTGCTTTTCGAGACATAAGCCAACAGGCCCCAGTAACCCAGTTCATGTTCTAGTCATTCCAAAGCTACGCGATGGTTCAACCCAGCTCAGGAAGGTACTATTTTGTGTTTTTGAAATGGTTGGTTTGCTGTACTTGTCATGAAACTTAATTGCATTTCGTATATTTGATAGCCTGAAAAATGGATGAAGAGATATTGGGACAGCTTCTTCATGCTGCTAAAATAGAGGCCGAGAAAGAAAGAATCAAATGATGGTTTCTTCCGTGTCGTTATTAACAGCGGTGCATCTGCCTGTGAGTCTCTCTTTCCCCCTCTCTGCTGCTCAAATGGTTGTTTGATGCTTGCAACTCAAATAATACCTCTCTCTGTCTCTCTAGGGTCAATATGTTTACCATCTTCACCTACATGTCCTTGGAGGGAGAGAGATGAAATGGCAACCTGGTGAAGATACAGAGTCAAGTGGAAGACAAAGCAAAGGGAATGGAGCTTCATTGGAACGTCCTCTAATTTTCTTTTTGTTAGTTTTGTTGCCATAGCACAACTCTGTCAAACATCGAAACTCGCAGTCACTATTTTATCATAGCAACAGTGATTGCTTAGCCAAACTAGATTACCAGAATGAAATGTGAACTTGATTGCATGATCATTGGTGAATGCTTTTGTAGGCTTTTAAAATTTACAGCCTATTAAATTGTGCCATGTGGAAATTAAGAATTATATATTTTATTTTATATTTTGAAATTAAATTAAATAAAATAGATATGTAATTGATATTTATTTATGGCAATTTATTGCCCAATTAGAAGTTGCCATACATCAAAATCTGCATAAAAGGAAATAAATCAAGAGATCCAATAAGATCATGTCATCTCATTCCTAAGTCCTTGCCATATCTCAAAATCTGCATAAAAGGAAATAAATCAAGAAGATCCAATAAGATAATGTCATCTCATTCCTAAGCCTAAAATTTACACCTATAAATAGCCAAGATCTTGCATGTTCAGACATGAAAGTTCATTCTTAAACTTCTAAATTTGACTTTTCGTACAATTATGAATATGGGTCTCTAGGTTGTTCATAAGGATTACAAAATCAATAGAAGAGCTCAAGATTTGGAGAAGAAATCCATTACTACGAGATCATCTCCAAGGAACATAGCGCATTCTTTGCATAAATCATTTTTAATTCAAAATTAAGGTGAAAATCATTCGATTAACGTTATCAATATCAAATACACGTTCAATGAGTTCCAAAATATTTTGAAAATAAGAATCAGAAGACAAGATAGAAATCGTAACCCACACAGAAATAGATCTTCATCCACAAATTTGGAAGTTCTACACACTTTAATTTGTTTTTAAAAATTTCGGTACGCCTGATGCGATATCTCTACACGCGCATGGAATTGCTTACATATCATTGATGTATGCTGCATATATAGACCAGGAATACAATTGGTTTACTTCGCATTGCGAGTCGAAAACAAAAAAAGTACGTTGCATATATAGACTGGATCAATCGTGCACAAAGAAGTCATTACATTCTTAATAGCACAAGTTTTAGGAAATATTTGATGGATTTTTGAATGGAGAGAGACCCATCATATTTGAGTTGTTAAGATATTAATTATGGGCCAGAGTTGGAATTTTTGTAACTAATAAGTTGTTGTGAGGTTTATTTATAAAAAATGAGTATGAGGTATCATCCCATAAAGAAATTTGATACACTTTTAATGGATCGTCAACAAAAATTGTGATACACTTTTTGTGTACGGGAGAGTAATGTGAAATTGCTAATATTGAGGAAATGTATTTTGTTATAGAATAATGCATCTATTTGTGGCTCCAATTAATGTACCTGGTATAGACATTTGATTGGCGAATTCCACTCTATTTAAGTGAGAATCTTTATGAGTCATGTCCCCTATTTAACTCAACAAACATATGATGGAACATCATTTGATGATACAATCAATATTTTTCTACATAATCATGTCCAAAATAAATAGGAGGGAGAAAGTATTATATGATATAAATTGTTATTTGCAACAACTAAGCTTTTGATATCTATATTTGTCTTATGACACTGAAATATCTGAGATCCATGATGTACAGAATATATAAATAGACCAAATTGAACAATCTATATATGTTCAATGACTGCGGTTTACATGAGTTAGCTGTATTTTAATTTTCTGAATAAATGTGCAGATTGAGAATTGATTAGTTTAAATCTCAGTGGGCTGCCATGCCACTTGGCAAGTTTTGCTACCTAATTGCGTTTTTTGCGCAGATTGAGACAACGACTTAGTGCTAATCACATGATCGGCGCACATTAAATTTGATTGTGCTTGGTAATGATGATAAGTAGTGTCAAGTGTCAGCCTCGTATGAATTTAATATATTATCTCTTTGTAAACGAAAAATAGCTTTATTTTTTAATTTCGGTTCGTCCATAAAAAATAGTTCTATTATATTTTTAGAAAATTTCTCATAACATAATACCCCTAATTATCAATCTGTTTATAATTTACACCACTAAACTCATATTTTTTTATCTCTCCAACTACTTTTCTTCTTATTTTTTGTGAACAGTGATAGTATTTTAAAACATAATATTAACGTTTTTTGCAGAATTGTTAATTAAAGCTTATCCTGCATCTATAATGATACCCACGATAAAAGGATAGTATTTTTCTGAAAAAAGTTAGCTCGATAGGTGTTCCTCGTGGTTTGTTCTTGACTGAGTTCAAACTCTATTAATCCAATTAAAAAATAGATATAGCTCTAAATTAAAATTCGTTTGATAGTTGTAAAAGGCTATTAATATTCCATAAATAAATATAGATTAATATTACTTAAATTTTATTTTATTTTGTTGCTTTATGTTATTTCCGGTAAAATCGAATATATGATCGGAAGAGTCGAAGCTCTTCACCAATATTGTTTCAATTGCTTTGGAAAATAATTTATACTATAAATAAGATCTTCATATAGTCATCCGGCGTCTAAGGTATAGTAATCTATCATCATTAGTGTCTCAATTTAAGTTTTTTAGTTGGGCATACATAATTTCATGCTGTAAGAATTATTTATTTATTTTTCTCAACTTTGAAATTTACTATGATACAGTTGACTAAAGAATCCTCCATCTCGCCATGAATTCCTTTTGCAGCTCTTGACACCTCCATTCTCTTCCGCATCGCTATTATATGTTCAATCAATGTCATGAACACTTCTCTAGCTAACTGAAATGTGAAAAACATATGACCCCCCTTCATTACATTATATTCCTAATACTCGGCCCCCCTCTCGCTCTCTCTCTCTCTCAAAAAGTCTCTTTTCAATGTTGTGCAAATGCTCACATCTCTTACTAATATTCCTCCTCTTCCAAATCTATTTTCTACGTTCCATTCTCTACTCTCCATCACCACCATCACCACCACCACCACCTGCCTCCCTTCAACCCCTCGAGCCCACGAGATGTGAGGACGGCCTCCTCTACGTATACGACCTCCCGCCCTCCTTCAACAATGAGCTGCTCGTCAACTGCCGCGATTTAGACCCATGGCACTCGCGCTGCAGCGCCCTCTCCAACGGCGGTCTCGGCCCCCGAGCCACCGCCATCCCCGCTATGCCCGAAAGCCTCGCTCCGTCATGGTACTGGACCGACATGTTCGCCGGCGAGGTTATCTACCATGCAAGAATCTTGAAGCACAAATGCAGGACCACGGTGCCCGAATCAGCTACGGCGTTCTACATACCGTTCTACGCTGGGGTCGCAGTGGCCAAGTACCTCTTCACAAATTACACTGCTAGAGACCGTGATCGGAAATGCGAGGAGCTTCTGACGTGGCTCCGCGATCAGCCTTCGTGGAGGAGATCTAACGGCTCGGATCACTTCATCCTCCTCGGGAGGATGACCTGGGACTTTCGACGATCGAGAGACGAGGAGTGGGGGTCCAGCTTCATCTACATGCCGTTGATGAAACGGATCGTGCGGCTGGCCGTGGAGAGGGACCCGTGGGACCAGCGCGAGATCAGTGTGCCCTACCCCACCGGATTCCACCCCAAGTCAAAATTGGAGGTTGACCAATGGGTTGATTTTGTGACAACTCGTAATAGGACAAGTTTGTTCACATTTGTGGGGGGCAAGCGCGAGGTGAAGGGTGATTTTAGAGCCATATTGTTGAGCCATTGCTACAAAGAGTCCGGCTCGTGCCGGGTCGTCGACTGCTCCGGGACTCGGTGCTACGACGGCACGTCGGAGATCCAAGAGGCGTTCTTGGACTCGGACTTTTGTTTACAGCCGAGAGGCGATGCGTACACTAGAAGATCGACTTTTGATTGCATGCTGGCCGGTTCGATTCCAGTTTTCTTTTGGAGAAGAAGTATTGATCGTCAATATGAGTGGTTCTTGGGTGATGAACCGGATCGGTTTTCGGTGTTTATAGATAGGAAAGATGTTAGGGATGGTGCGTCGATTAGAAAAGTGTTGGAAGGCTATAGGAGGGAAGAAGTGAGAAGGATGAGAGAGAAGGTTATAAGTATGATACCAAATTTTGTTTATGGTGATGGAATGGGGACTAGTAAAGATGCCTTTGATGTTGCTATTGATGGAGTGCTTAAGAGATTCAAGCATCAAAATAGGTTCGACATGAGATAGAAACCATTTTTGCAAGATCGTATCGTTAGTATGCACATATGTGATGTAGCAATGTATGAATCAAGAATGAAGCGGCATTTACTCAATGCTGTCTGCAGTTATTTGCATAAGAGCAAAGTTTATCCCAATGCACATTTCGAATAAAAAAATTGCAGAGTTTTTCGTCATAAGCCAGCAAGTCTATTAGGCACGTATGTATGCAGTGAAAAAGGTGATCAGTTCTTTTTGTAGCTAATTAGAAATTGTCAAAGGTGCATGATCAACGATTCCAAAATCACAAATTGAAAATGGATCGTGTTCAAATAGCAGCTGAGATAGAGGTAAAGTATTGCCTTTTTAGTTAAAAGTAAAACTGAGTGGAAATGGTGCAAATCAGCCCATTTAGATAATAAAAAAAATAATAATCAGTCACTAATCAAATTTGAGGCAAAGAGACATAATTGCCTTTATTAAAGTCAAATTTATTTATCTTTTTATTTTTCTTATCTCTCTTTTCAACATTATCATGCTATGGTCGGAGCCAACGCTTTCTCCGGTGCTGGCGGCGCCGAAGCCGCCACAGCCGCCGGAGCTGGAGCTCTCATCTCCGTACATACGATCATTTCCTTCATTCTGGTGGCAAGATTTTTGGTAATCTTTTAATATTTGTATTTTCTAGATATGACATGTGTTTTCGAGACTTTGGTACACGCGGTTTGAATTTGGATTCAAACCATGCTTACCAAAGCCGGGGGCGCAAAGCTAAGGCTGGACGCGCGAGATTTTGTTAAGCATGGTTCGAATATGGAAATTCCGACCATGCATACACAGTGTTGAGGCAGGTGAATATAGTGTTTAGTATCCATTGTTTGAATTAGGAAAATTTTAAAAATCCATCAAAATACTCAAAAAGCAACTACACAAATTTTATTAGTGTCCCTTTATTCTCCACAGTGTCAAAGGCCGGGTGTACGTAGTGTTTACTTTTGTTTCTCAAACAATGAATAATTTCATTAGTTCATCAAAATAAATAGACGTTGGCTTGAAATGTTATGTTTAATCATCATGAAATAGCTTCTTCAAACAAAAATAAAAAATAAAAGATAAAAAACAATCGAATCTTCTATAAACAATAATGAAAAATATCTTCATAAACACCAATATTATGCCATTTTAGATGTGGCACACATGAAGATGGGTGGCGCGGCAAAATGACAGTGGCAACGGACGAAGCAAGGCGGCAACTACTTGGGACTAGGGTTCCGAGAATAGAACAGCGCAACGGTTGAGAAGATGAAGAGGGCCGATGTAAGGTTGAGACAGAGAAGAGGAGAGATTGCCCCGTAGCTGTTTAGATGATGAAGAGAACAACGAGGGCTGCGAAACGAGGACGCGGTTGCTGCTGTTAGAGTTAAGAAAGAATATGACTAATGAGAGAAATTTCACAATTAGGAATAAGGAAAAACGAAGTGATACTTTTTGGTCGATGCACTAAAAGGAAATTAACTGCAAATTTATCCGGAGCCAAATTTTATCCAAAAAATTCAATATTGACTTAAACTTTATTCAAACTAAATTATTGGACAACTATTAATTTGTAAAATCTAAATAAGTTACTCTAAATTTTGTCTAGTACCCTTTTCTCTTTTCATTCCGAATTTACCTATTATGTCAAAATTCTATTGTATTTGCATGAAGGGATTGATTTCATTCTATGTGTTGCACATATATATCACGCTAGCCAAGGTTTTTATATTATTTTTGCCGGCAACTAGGGAATCCATTTTCAACAAAAATTGATTAACAAGCCTAAGTAACCTAATACAAATTAATAATAAAGTGGATACTCTTGAAGTAAAAGTTCTTGAGAAAGAATCTCACCAATATCCCGACAAGCTAGTTGCACATGAATGTAGAATTGTCTTGTGAGCATTAAGGAGTTGTGGCTTCCATAAAAACATACAAAGAGTACTATAATAAATAATATTGTTGTAAAATTTATGTGGCGCTAAAAGGATAGATTATTAGCGGTCGGTAAAATTAAGCTTCATGGGGTTTCAAATTGCATATAGAGATTAATTTTATGATATTATATCAATTTTAAGTTTCAACAGTATTCAAAAAAAAAAAATTGCAACAAAAATGTCAATGACACTACAAAAAAACACCAATTTAACGACGGACACTTCCGTCGCCGACGCTACAATTTCCGTCGCCGATTTACTCTCCCGACGGATTGGCGACGGACCAAATACGTCGTCGATTTCCTGGTCGCCAGTGAAATCAACGACGGAAACATTTCCGTCGTGAACGTCAACGACGGACATTTCCGTCGTAAAAAATGGACCCCATTTGGTCGTTCCGCAGCGTTTCCGGCGACGGACCAACGACGGAATCTTACGTCGCTAATCGGCGACCGAAACAGCGTCCGTCGGCGATTCGACGATATTAACAACAGAATTTTTCGTCGTTAGTCCGTCGTTAAGCAACGACGGAATGCTATCCGTCGGCGATTTTGAGTTTGTTCGTACTATTCCTTTCCGTCGCCAGTCCGTCCGGAATTTATGTGTTTCACCAATAATTTGTTCTATTTTATTTCCAACCACCTGTTCATATCAGACCCACTCAAGAACACATATTATTTTCAAAATACAAATACGCAATGAAATAACGAAATT
>JAYDZE010352593.1:0-17676 GCA_034509125.1 Monilaria moniliformis
GATTTACTTCATTCCGTCAGCTGCCACACACACCGCCATAGTCACCGTCCAGCCACCAAAATACTCTGTTGCTCCTCTCCCTCTCCTTCTCGGCCGCTTGTCGTATGTCCTTCGAGACACGCGCACGCACACATGTATCTCCCCCCTTCTTGTCGACTTTCATCGATACAGTCCTGTATCACCGCCTGAACCGCCGTCATCACCCCATATTTCTGTCGGTTGTACTCTTCTGTTCACCACAGAAAATTTGCGCACACACACGCATACAACCCTCTGTTCCTCTTGGCCCTCCTCTGTTTACGGGGAAACAACCACCGGAAGCTACTGCTCAGCCGCCGTCGAGCAGCCGTCTCCGCTACTGTCACTGTCGGCTTGTTTCCTTCTCCAGCGAGAACGTGATGCCTCTGTCCTTCACATATCCACACTCTTACATACTGTACATACATATATACATTTATTTTTCTTTGTTCTTTTATTCAAAGCAATTGGTTGTTAATTTAAAAGTTGGGGGTTTAACATATAAACGTTGATGATGAATTGAAATGGAAACTGAAAATGGTGGGATTGTTAGTTAAAGATGGAAGAAGAAGAAGCTCTCGGTTGTTTAAGGAAGAAGAAAGAAGTCATGGTTTTATTTCCAAAGAAGAAAGAAGAAAAGAATATACTATGGGCCAAATTAAATATTAGTTAGGCTTTGAAATAAAATAAATATATGGGCTTATAGTTAATAAGATATTTGGGTTGGACAGATAAGTAAATGGGCTTGAAATAAACATTAAATTAGATTTGTAATAGCTATTATAGTAAATGGGCTAACAAGAATAAAATAGTAATTGGATTAGAAATAATTGGTTTGTATTAAGAGAATAAATAATGACTTGGAATTAAAATAAAAATATAAGTAAAGAGATCTAAATTCATAAGTTAGTATTTAAATACTTGTTAAAAATGAAATATGATCGTTCTCTGAATGATATTGAAATGAGTAATTAAAATAAACTAGCTAGTATCTAATTAAAAAGAATAAGTAAGTATAAAATATAATTGATGCTTATTAATTACATAATATCTTTTATTGATATAAATTATTGTTTAAGGTGATTGTGCCCCGAGCAGCAACCGGGGAAAATATAAGGTCCATGATTAGGACGAGCTTTGATCGGGACATTTTGCTATACGAGGTAGTGTATTAGATGTTAGGTCTTTATTTCTTGAATTAAATTCATGCTATTGCATATAGATAATAAATCATTAAATTATGATATGTGATATAAAAATGTGATTTATGTGATTAAAAAATTAAGTATCATTGATAGCATGAATTATGATGTGCCTATTATGTTATGTTGTGATTAGAAATATTATGTGATAACGTGAGTTACTGTTTTACTATGATTATTAAATTATGATTTGATACTGATAATATCTGAAAAGCATAATGTATCTGTTACTGCCCCGTGCTTGAGTGTCTCATTGGGTATAGTTGGCATGCCATAGGACAGCAGTACTGTTACGCCCTCACTGGGTGTTCTGTTACGCCCTCATTTGGTGTTTTGTTACGCCCTCACTGGGTGTTCTGTTACGCCTTTTTAGGTGTTCTGGAAGGTGTCCTTATAAGGGCAAGAACCACGACTGTATCCGTATTTGATTTGGTCTGTGTACCCGTGTCAATACTCAGCACGTTTTGGGGCTATACGTGTTTATGTGTGTGTTATGATAAATATGCTACCGTAGATTATCTGTTATAACTTGAAATCATGAAAAACCTGCACATGAGTGTCTGTTATTCAGTTATGATAAAGCTGTGATTTCTGAGTTAAATGTTACTGCTGAAATGGTTATATATCTGATATGAGGTAAGAATTATTGTCCTGATTGGTGAAACTGAAAGATGGAGTTATAATTATAGTTTTAGGTTGCATAGCGTTTATTTAATTTCGAAAATTTAGATCTAACATTTAATATACTACTGAGCTAGTGAGCTCACCCCACTACAGGCTATCTTTTGCAGATTAGATCTTCGTCAGTCCAGCAGCTGCGACCCCGTCAAGTCACTGATCCTTTTGGGTAAATATTTGTATATAATAGAACATGTGGCATGTCAGGTTTTTTATGTACATATATTGATCGTGATTATCAGCTGTGCATATTTTTCACTTTTCTTAAACAGGATTACTAGTTTTTAATTAGTTAATATAAATATTTGAATTCCGTTGACTGGTTGAATTAATAATAACATTAATATATTCAAAAAAATGCATATAGTTTGTCTGGTCGTGACACCACTTATTCGGTTATTCAGTAATCAAATAAGGGGTGTTACACGCTGTACCTCCCATCGCCAAATTCCAATTGGAGCCCCACTTCTTGCTCCTCGCCGGCTGTAACATCCCAATTTTTTTGAAAATTATTTATAATAGAATTAATATATTTTGAGAATTTAATAATAGAAAATTTAGAAATTTATTAGTACTTAATTTAATATTATTTAATTATATTAGTTTAGTGTGTGGGCCGAGATTATATATGTATGTGGATATGAAATAAAAGAAATTAAAGCCCACTCCTTGAGCCCAAATGTGTGAACCCGCTCCAATTTCTCTCTCCCTACATCTGACATAGTAACACACGACATATATTTAAATTTATGTTTTTTTTTTCATTTCTTTAACTAATTAGGTTTCAAATGTTGGGGAGTTGAGGATATTGATAAAATGGTGCAGAATTTGTCATTAGCGACTTAAAGCCGGAGATTAACGGAAATTTGGGGATTAATTTTGAAAGGGGCCGAGAGTTATTGGAATTAAAAGTTCGGAATTTTTTTTTATTGAATTGCTTAATTGATCATATTCATGTGTATGTTTAAAACCTGTCAAATTTACATAGGATTGAAAATGAAAACTTTGGAGTATGGCAGTGAAATAACCGAGACAATAAGAGTTCGAAATTTGGGATCGTTTATTTCTGTAAAAGATGGTTGGATTTTTAGAAGACTAATATGGAGAACTGATCGAAAATTAACATGGTGGAAGGGATGAAAGTAGACGTCTGTAAAGTGTAAATGATGAAATGGGTGGTGATGCCTTGTATTGGAAAATTAAGAATTAAAATACATAGAAGGCTAACAAGAATTGAGCTAAAACAAGTTAATAAATGGGCTATAAAATAAATAATAAGTGAGCTAGACAAATAAAAATACAAATGGGCCTAAATAATGGTATAAGAAAAAGGAATATAAGCCCATTAACAAGTGGCTTTGGTATTGTGTACTAGCTCAAAACAAATGAATGAAATTTAAAAAGGGCTAATAATTAAACCCAAATTAAAATAATTATAATGAAATATTAAAATTCATCTTCTAATAGTATTGAAATAACTTTGTTAAATAAACTAACTAATATTTAGTTGAATGAGTAATTATTCAGCACAAATGAGGAAGGTTTATAAGAACTAAATATTGTAAAAATTAACTCGAGTAGAAAAATATGAAAATAAAAGAAGAGATTAAATTATATAATAAAATTTGATCTCAAGTGGAGATTTTCAAAATAAAGTGAAAGAAAAAAGTAAATGTTAAATATTATTTATAAATATGTAATTTTATTGATTTGTATAATATTTTATTTAAGGTGATCGTGCTTCAAGTAGCAGCTAGGGAAAGGATAAGGTGCAGGAATAAGACAAGTATATGATCGAGACGTTTTTGGTTTACGAGGTAGTATATAATACGTCGGGACTTCATTTGTTAAATTAAATTTATGCGAGTTCATATAAAATAGTAATTATTAATAGTATGCATTAATTTGAAATCAATTGCTTGATATGACTATGTCGAATTGTGACTCGTTATTCGTTAGCATTTGAAAAGCATATGATATATGTGTTTATGCCCCGCGCTTGAGTGTGTTTATTGGGTATAATTGGCATGTTATAGGACAATAATACTGCATTATCTGTTGATTACCCGTCTTCTAGATAACCGAAGCGAGAATAGTCTGTTCTCTGATATGCGCCCTTCATGGAAGATCTAATCTGAACCTTATAGGTTATCTGTCTATGCCCTTATTAGGTGATATGTGCTCTTATTGGGTGATCTGTGCACTGTTCTCACATGGGCAATAGCCGCGTCTGTATCTGTATCTGATCTGGTCCGTGCTTCCCAATTTCTACCACCACCACCACTGCTGTTGTAGCTGTTTATCGCTAGTGGTAGTTGAGGCACCGTTGACCTCTCCACCATCTTCTTCTTCCCATTGTCCAGATACATCATGCCTCTCATCTGCATGATTGACTTCACTAGGCACACTCTCTTCCGATGAATGGAGCAGTGAACCATCGGTCTCTTCATCAGAATTCATAATGGGTAATTGAGAAGGGCCATTAGTCCCTTCAACTGAATGGTCAGATTCAGACTTCGGCAGCTTTGCTTTCACCATTTCACATTTTATATGCTTTTCAACCTTGCCGAATGCTATGCTTTTACCTATGAATTTCTGCATAAATCTACCAGAATACGACGAGTTCAGTCAGCTGAATATTTTCGTCTTTAGTGAAAACTGTAATTACATAATGTATGTCTTGTAGATATACCTTTGTGCCTCATCCTTCTTCTTGAAGTCGATGAAAGCAATTCATTTGCAAACTGGATCCCTTGTTTTTTCATTTCCAGAAACTACTGGGACTATATTTACTATTCCAGGAACTCCTTGAAATGGCAGACATAAATCCTTATGAATGTTCTTCTTTTTAGGAAGATTGACCAAACGCACTCGAAATCCATTAAGGAGAGGTTGAGGTCCTGCAGAACTCGAGCATGTTTTGTTAATTCTAAAACAAAATTCCATGAACACATATGCATACAGACATAGAAGATAAACGAGGTGCTATTGCAACATAGTCTAATTCTAGTATCAACTCTAATTCTACCATGTAGTAAACAAGTAGATAATAAGTTCTCAAATAATTAGCAGTTGAAGGGTTTACTTGACTTTCAATGCAGAACCATACCTTCACATTTAACCATTGATATTTGGCGTTACAAGGAATCCGATAAAAATCATATAAAACCCATTGAAGAAAGGGAAATCAGGAAACTTATGTTTTCAAATTTCTCACTCTATTCAATTTCTTAAGCATAGCCTGATATTTCCCTGAAAGGAACCTCCACTAACAAAGATGGTCCTTATTGGTGCAGCAGCATGTCTAAATCACTTCCAGACTCATATTATGGTAGTTATGGTTCCTCCCAAGATTAGGGGCATCCATGCCACTCCCAACGAGGGCAGGTTGGGAGTCAGGGTCTACATCCCTAAGAGGCCACTAGAGCTTTGGATAAACCAAGCAAGCTTCCTTAGCTGCCCAATGGAATTGGCCGATGGTGTCTACGTTCGTCAGGCATTTTGATGCCCTTGTTAGTACGGAGCCTTATCAGGTGGTGGAAATAAACAGACGCAACTCTGCTATGAGGTTTAAACAAACACTTCGGACAACTAACTCAGGACAAAACATCCTAACTTGTTTCCACTTAATTGATCACATGCGCTAAGTGAGTCAAGTAACCCGACCAACATAAAGAAGTGAGGTGCAAAGAGAATTTTGTTAACTAGAACTTTAATCTGTATAACCGTGAAATAAATTGTATAACGAATCTCAAGAATGTGACATGGCCCTCCAAGTCACTAAGACAACAAAACCACTAGAAAGACACTCATACATAGCCATTTCCTCGGACGACAATCTAAAATACATAAACTGCATCAAGTGCCTCAATTCTCATACAATATATGTTTTGTGCTGCTCAGATTCCTTCTTGTAAAATCAAGACACGAGAGCAAACACACAAGTATCCTAATTTTTATAAACGCACTATCATAGAGAAATGTACAAACAATTTCACAATAAAGTATAGCTTCAAATTTCTTCCTCATGCTAATCACCAAAACCTAAACTTTTTCACCCCTACCACTTCTACAGGAAACCAACTTCATAAACCCAGTCACAAGCTCTCAAAACTAGTTTGCAAATCAAACATCCCACTTCATGTTTAACTTACAACACAAAATGTCAAAACATCAAGAAATTGAATGTTACGAACATCAAATCGAAATTCCAATAGCAACAAAAAAAAATGAAAAATGGCCAACCTTTCTCTTTCTTAGGAGTCGATTTCACTGGATTTTCCTTGAGCTTTTTCACATTCGCAAGTTGGGCACTTTGCTCGATATCTTCCATCAACTTATCCTCAATCGTAGTATCATACAGTTTGCCTTCGCTGAACCTACGCGGCCGCCTCTGAAGCCACTTCTTCATATCCTCCACAGGAACAAAGACATCGTCCTCATCCTCGTCGAACTCGCCTCCCCTATTGTCGTATTCAATTTCATCAGAATTCACGAACTTTCCGTCAAAATCTTCGTCTTCGAGTTCGCCAGCTTCGTCCGTCTCTTTCACGCTATAGCCACATTTTTTCTTGGTTTTCAGGCGTTGCAGCACAGCCCACTTGGCAGTTTTAATAGAATAGCTTCCAAGTTGAGGCAGACGGAATATGATGAGTGGGATTTGGGAGAAAATTGAAGATAGTCTGTGACGGGATTGTGGAGCACAACCTTGTGCTGTAACTGCGTTGGAAACCTTCCAAGACTCAGCATGTCGTCAACGCGATTCTCTGAATAATGATCACAGGACACAAGCTCGAATCTTGATTATGATTGATTTTGAACTGGTTTTGATACTTGGCAATAAGGATGTCAATCGGGCCAATCCGTTCGGGTCGACCTTATCGGGTTGTCGGACTATTTGGTTACAAGTCATTTAGATTGTAATTTTTTAGGGTTAGAAACTTTCAACTCTAACCCTAAATTATCAGGTTTCAGGCTAACCCATTGGGCCAATCGGGCTCAAATTTTTTTATAAATTTTTAAAGTTAATAAATTAATTTTGATAATTATATATTTGTAACAAAGAAATATATCAATAAATTAATGTTATTCCAACTCATAACTAATATATTATCTTTTAGAGAAGTAAGAGAATACATTTTTCTTAATAGATTATCATTTTATTTTAATTTTAAATCTAAACATTTTATATTAAATGTTATAGTAAAATATAGAAAAGTGAAATGATGAACATAACTTTCGAATATTGAATCAAAATGCATTTTTTCACATACATTTGAAAAAAATCTTATTATACTAACTTTCAAAAGTTGGAAAAATAATAAATTAATGAAGTTTGAAAACTAAATAACGAGAACTCGCTAATTGTTGGGTCGACCCAATGGGTTCGGGCTATCTTTGGGCCAACGCTATCAGGTTGCGGGCTATTCGGTTTAGGGTCATTTGGGTTGAGATTTTTTTCGGGTTTGAATTTTTCAACCATAACCTTGTCGGATTGTCGGGTTAATCAGGCCAACACACGGATTTCGGGCTAAATTGACATCCCTAGCTATGAGTACATTTGCGTGGTATTGCATTTTCATAGATTAGAACTATTAGGGCGATTATGTTATTTATTTCATGCTTAGTTATGGTAATGGACGAGATGTATAGGGTGATATTTATGCGTTCCAACGTGATCGAATATACATGTTTTGTTCGGTTTATTTCTTCCATATTTTTTTCTTTTCAATCAACAATGGTGGCGCATTAGGGTTAGAAACTGAACAACAACAATTTTGTGTCGAAGAAACAATTCGTTCGTTCGATTCCAAACTAATAGAGCGTTTATAACGCAATTGATTGCTCAATCTGCATTCTTCGTCCATCTCTTATTTTTTTATCATAGGGGCAACTCATTAGGGTGTAGAAACTACACAACATCAATCTTGTGTCGTAGAAACAATACGTTCGTTTGAATCCAACCCAATCTCCGCGGCATAGCCATCCGTCGCGATATCACCTGTTTTGTCCTAGTTTTCGAGTAACTACAATCGTCAAATGGATGTCGAAACTGGATCAAAAGACATTTTCAGTGTTGTTCATAAAAGTTTCTTTTTTTCGATCTTATAATTTGTATTATGAAAGTTGTTCGTTATATAATGATGTACATTATGTGTTTATGCTGATAATGCGCACGTTAAATAATGATTTACTTTATGTGTTATGCTTATACGCTTATTTTGTCATTCATATATTCGCATTAGTGTGAATGATATTATACTGATAATATATATGTTATATAATGATGTTACTGATTTGCTATGCTGATGTAATTGTGTTTGTAATGTTGAATATCAGTTAATAGGTTATGTAGTTGTATTCTTTTTAATCATTTCTTATAATTCATTTTAGTTATGTGCATACATATATGCAAAGAATAATTAAAGCTTTTTTGTTGGCACAAAAAATCAAGACATTAGAAGATGCAATGAGTTTTAACAATAATTATGCTCATGTGGTGGATTTTGTCACGTGCACACGTGGTACCAAATCTTCAGGCGACTCGATTACGTGGCATTATGTAGTGTGCAGTAGCAATGGTAAAAGGAGGACGGATGATGTAGACGCACTGAATGCATGGGAAGATGTTGTTAAGAATCGTAGACGCGCATCTAAGAGGTGTGAATGTAATGTCAAAACTATTTTTCCAAGTATGTTTCTGAGGGTGGATATGTTGGATATGTTATTAATCAGTTTGTTGAGGAACACAACTACCTAATGGTCGAGAATCATTATATGTGGTTCATGAGCATAAATCATAATGTGGATGAGGCGCATCAGAAATTTATAGTGGATTATGCTTAGGCCAATATTGGTCTTACCCTTAAATTCAAATTATTGAACGAATTGTTGGGGATATGATACAGTTTGATGTATTGTAATGGAAGTCAGAAAAAATGCTAATGACATGAAAGCATACATCGGAGGATTTGATGCGCAAATGTTGTTGGATGAAATGTGTACAAAGAATGAAACATGTGAGACATTTACTTATGAATTCGAGTTAGACTGTGAAGATAAGTTGAAATGATTTTTTTGGTGTGATGCAGTTTCAAAAGAAAATTATCACATGTTTGGGTGTATTGTTGCCTTTGAGACAACGTATTCTACGAACATGTACATATGTATATCATATTGGTTAGAAATATAATGTATATACTCATGAGCATCACCTTTATTATTAGGTTATGTTGATAATACATTTGTATACTGATTTATCATTAGTGGTTTATAGGTTATATAGCACGTCAAACTCATCTTAATTTATATTTATTATATTGATGCATCTCACAAAATTATACTCATACATTTTCTATGCTCGTACAAGATTATTGTGTTTTGATATGTATTTTTTTTATCAATTCGTAAGTATATTGTAATGATATTGAACATGTTATATAATGTTATACTCTATTTAGTTAGGATGAGACATTTTTGTATTTGCAGTAGAACTTTTGTAATCTTTAGAATGATATTGTATATGTTATATATTGTTCCATTCTATCTAACTATGCGTACTTAACATTTTTCTAATTGATATGGTACTACATAATTTTTGCTCCGTTTACCGGCAATAAAAACCATGGCAGGCCTGTAACGTTTGCAGCCGAGTTGCTATTGAATGAGGATGTTGACTCATTTTCGTGATTATTCATGCATTTTGTTGAATGTATGGGTGTTGCTCCTAAGTTGATCATAACCGATCAGGGTTTGGGTATGAAAATTGCAATTGAATGAGTGGTCGTCGACACTAGATATCGGTGGTGTATGTGGCATATCACGTTGAAGTTTGTCGACAAAGTGCATAAAGACCTACTTGCAAATGAAGACTTTAAGAGTGAATTAAATTCATGTGTGTGGTCAGACTGGATAAAGCCTGATGACTTTGAATAATCATGGAATGCTATGTGTTGAAAAACAAAGAGTGGTTCAAAACCATGGGCTAAGATGATATCATGTATTTTTCTCAGAGAATTTTCGATGGGCTTCTTGCTCAGGACAACATCAGTATTCGAGTCTGAAAATAGTTTGTTCAAAAGGTACACAAAGCTATGTCCCAATCTCGTGGAGTTCATAATGAATTTTAACCATTGTTTGGATTCTCAAAAGAATCACAATGCAAAACTAAATTACATGGATTCTACAATTGTGCCTATTGGGGCAACTGGGGTGTTTATTGAGAAACATTCAGCTATGATTATTCAGGTACAAATAGTGAAAACATGTTATAAATGCATGTGGTCAAGTTGTTGGTTGAGACCAACATCGAGATGTATAAAGTAATCGACGATCATCGAAATACTAGGACTGTCAGATATGACGTGGAGCATGATTCGGATTCTTGTGGATGCAAATTGTATAAAATGATTGGCATATTCTGCAGTCACATATTCTTTGTGTTGAAAAACAAGGATGTGAAGTTGATTCCTGAGAAATACTTCAGAGAGAGGTGGTTGAAGTTTACATTAGTAAAACTAGTGCATGGTTTTTCAAACGATGAGCCACAAACGCATACAAGTGTGGAGAGAAGCGGAATGCTCTCAACAAGTTGTACATATCCTTTTTTCGATTAGTTCAGAGGGTTGAGGGGAACATTGATCATATTTGGTTATGGGTAGGTAATATCTATCATTGAAAAGAAAAAAGATGATTAATTAGTTTTACGGGCTCGAAAAACCGTATGTTATCGACATGAACCCTTCGAATGTTGTTAAGAAAAAAGATCTGGAAGTCGGTTGGTTTCAAGGAAAGAAAATACCATAAGAGATTTAAACAAACATGCACAATGATGTACAAAATGCAATAAGTTAGGCCACCACGATACAAGGAATTATGACAAAATTAAAGAGAAAAATAAGCAAAAAGCTCAGAGCCAAGCATAAGAATGTTACAATTGTTTCATTGTACTGAAATTGAACATAAGTTATACTCAAATATATTATTGTGTTATACTAAAATTGATTTTATCAAATACAAATACAATATCCGAATTATTCACTTGACCTTATAATACGCTTATTTGTTATTTCAATTTCATTACTATTTTTCAATAATACCTCAACACAATATATAGTATATATCAACATAGTGATTCAACGACATTAGTATATATCATTAAAATACATCAACATATCCAATAACCTAGCTATTCAACACGTTAAATACAATATAGGTTTATATCACATAACTCAGTATAAAAGTCAGAAATTAGCTGCATATCTAAAATAAAATATCAGCATAATTATAGAAACCACTGGAACATATCCCATTAGCAATATTTAGTATACATTTAAATAGCGTAAATACACTATCAGCACAAGAGTCCGAAATTAGCAGCATATAACACATATCAAATCAGTTTATGACTAGTCTACTTATACTTAGTGTACATTAGTATATATATGCATAATGCAAAGACACTATCAGCACATTTCACTGTATAATGTCTAAATTAATGATTGTAAATCATATTTCAGCAGATTATAGTACCCAATTCACCTTATTAACATACACACTTTTAGCATATTATATCTCTCATTACACTTAATGTACATATCAGCATATTAGCATACACACTTTAACATAAGTCATATACAAATATTAGTATATTAGCGAACACGTATCAACATAACACACTTGAGCACAATACTTAACAAAGTGTATTAAAACTTGCATCATCTCATCATGATAACTCACGTTTATGAACATACATTTCACCACATAATGTCCAAGTTAATGACTATGAAGCATATTTCAGCATATTAGCATAAGCACTTCAGCAAAGTATACACTCAACACAATTCAACACATCATCATAATATTCGAAACATATTCAGTAGTTCATTCAAAATATTAATCATATACATCGGAATATGTTATAAACAAATGAAAGTGTAAGTGTAACAATTTACAATAATTTCTTAGTGTGTTCACTGAGCATCTTCTCAACATCGTTTTTCTTATGTTTGCTGGCATTTTGAAAATGAATTTGTGTAGACAATTTGTTCTCGAATGTGTAATTGTTCGTCTCCATCGTCAACAGTATCTTGTAGTACTTTGCTCTCAATATATGCAATACCTTCACACTTTTACTTGTCAGTCCACAATTTCAGTCTTTTAGCTTCCGCCTCATATACGTTTTCATGTACTTCATCATATTGACCTCACAGTCATCTTCGTTTGTGGTTGTTCTCCAGGGCATACAAATTATCTGAATCGTTGTCCTTTTCATTAAGCATCCCAGGTTCACTGCATTACATCTGCCGAAATGACTACAAAAGAATTTTTTCTATATTTTACAAAAAGATACAAAATAAGTTTAATACATACCATTAACTTAATATATTAAAATCAGCATAATGTCAAATCAAAATCAATCTAACTATTAGATATTATCAGCATTTATAGTGTAATAAATCATCATAAGTTAGGAAATCAACTCATGTAAAACTTTAATATAAAGTTTTAAGTATATTATTTAATAAATATAAAAAATGGGGTTTTGCCATATTTGACACTAAGTAAATATTTATCACCCACATTAGAATTGTCAATTATGTCAATAAATTAGGTACTGAAGTCAAAATACACAAGATAGTAATGTGTCATTGAACATATTAGAAAGAAAATCTATTTGTGAACATGTTGTTTTAAAATCTGATTAGAAAAATTAGTATAAAAATTAAAATGTTATATGGTATTCAATATTTACCAAGTCGTAGTCACTTCACTTGAAGATAGGAATCTTCAGAGCCTCACCATATACTCGACTTTGAAATTCGGAACGCGCCCTCTATTCATCCCATGTGTTCGGCGACCGACTACCGTGTATCTCTGCATTGCAAGTTATTGTCGGTTATTACATATAGTATTCAAAATAATGCAAAAATCATTTTTTTGTTTTCTTATGCAAAGGTATGTGGTGAGGATTAGTCTTGAAATGACAAAGGAGATTTGTATTGTTCCATGTGGTTCATGTACGAGCTCCACGCTTTTACCACACCCACAACAATATGTGTATGAGACTCAAGTATTAGGAACTCCGACTTGGGCACTCAAACGATATCATTGACGTAAACTATCTTATGCCTGAAGTACAGAAATAGACAAGTATAATATTTACATATTTCATATCTACATAGTTGTATATATTAATCAGCATAGTGTTACGTGAAAATCATCATAGGGTCAAATAAAAATCAATATTCATCACCAGAATGTACACAAAAATCAACATAAAAGTATCAAATGTTCTGCATATCTCAAACACTCACTAAGCAATACATATTTTGTATTCTTAGCATAGTACCTAAACACACTTACGCATATCTCAATATAACATATATAACGCATTCAACATAGTAGCCAAACTTTCTCCAGCATACCTATTTTATGTTCTAAGCATATTACTGAAACATACCTCAATATAAATCATCAGCGTAATTTTGAAACATGCGTAAAACATTTGAACAATATACCTCACTATAAGAATGACATGTGATTTTTAAAAGTCACAATTAATCAAGTTTATAATATAATATAAATTTATATTACTCTTTGGTATGCTTTGTCGTCAGTATCTAGTAGTGCAACTTTCTCTCATCATTACTAAGCTTCAGCGAAATCTTCACAGCCCTGTCATTGAAGGGAGAATGTACTGCATGGGATGATTAATTTTCTGCCAGCGAACGCAGTGTATGGCATTCATTGATTGACTGCATCTTTAGTGTAGAAGTTAAGGTTATATCACCATTTAATATATAACACATTTGATACACATATTTTCTTAATCACTAATACATATACTTGATTTGGATTATACACAACAAGTTGTGTGCATGCTAGTCTGCCCATTTCATGAGCATCGGTATCGTCAACATCACCAGCTTCAGAAATTAGACATTTATCGTAATACAAAATATTTTTATTATGTTTACCTCTTTTGAATTCAAATTAGCCAGACCAGACACCATCACATCGTCTTATTCTCTAAGTTACATAAATGTCTTTGTCAAAGATTAAATTGTGTTATTAATGCAACCGAATGAATCTATAAAAAATATAGCATACGAAGTAATATTATATTATATTATATTATACTTCCTCCGTCCACGAAAAATAGTCTTGTTTTTCCATTTTGGTCCGTCCACCAAAAATAGTCTCATTCTATTTATGGAAAATTTCTCACAACACAATACCCCTTTAACATCAATCTATTTACAACTTATGCCACTAGAACCCACCACTTTTTATCTCTCCAACCACTTTTTCTCACTCTCTCTCCTATTTTATCAACCATTTTTTCTCTTTTCAATCACTTTTTCTTCCTATCTCTCTTACTTTACCAATTGTACATTACAACTCGTGCCATCCACCAATGAGACTATTTTTGGTGGACGGATGGAGTATTTTTTAGCTGCCAAATCACAAGAGTAATCTCCATGTTTTTCTTATTTTTTAGCTGTCAAATCACAACAGAATAGTCCTTATTTTTTTTCTCTTTGTTTATTCATGAACACATTGTAATTTCTCTTATAGTAATAAATTGATCTACTTACTTACATTCATTTTCAATTTCGATTTCAAATTTGAATCATCTTGAATATAAAAAAAATGGTTAAACCACCAAATTGAACGGAACCGCCGAAAACCACCTAAAACCGAACTTTTGGAACCGAAACCGGAACCGGCGGTTTTTCGATTCCAAACCAAAACCGACTAATCCATTGGCAATTCGATTACGATTCCGGATGCCCTCCCTAGGACCAGGATAGAATTATCTAAACCACCAATCTGATAACCCCCAACGGATTACGCAGAACAACTTTAATATTATATAGATAGTATTTGATGGAGGAAACAATAAATATAGATAGTATTGATGGAATTGATAGGATTGTGTAATGATTAAATAATTTATTCAATTTTGAAATTATAAATAAGTATTTAACTAAATAATCAGAGCAGTGTGGGCCGAATTATACAAATGCCTTCACATGTATACTAGTATCGTTTTTAGTTGCAGAGATATAACTGAAAGAAAAAACAAATTCATACAAAAAGGAGAGCAATTAATACAAAGTAAGAAGGATAAAATCGAGGATGAATTTGGTACAAGTTCATGCAAGGAAAAGGATATAACCAAAGAGAACGAATCAACACAAAAAAGTCGCCAAAAGCTGCGAAAGGCGGTCGGTGTGGGGTTTGAAGGCCATGGTTTGCGGTCGCTGCTGCTTCAATCCACGGTTTGAAGCGGTGCGCTAGCTAGGTCGGTCCAGGATTATCATATTTTTTTAGGTTATTTATATCTTTTTTGGAGCCAAATCATATCAATACGATCATTAGAATTTTCAGTCTTATTCTTTATTGTTCTATTTGTGTGTTTTTTTTTAATTTGATTTATTCGGTTTCATGAACATGATTGGATAAATACTTTTATTTTAGGGTTAGAGGGATGAATTTTGTTAAATTGATGGGACCTTTGATCACTATATATATATGTGCGCGCGCAATTACTAACTCTTCCTTCCTTTCGTAGTCTTGGTTCGAATGTAGTTTGATTGATCAATCATCAATTGAGCACAATTAGCCGTACTAAATTAGCTATGACAATGTTGAATATTCTAAATTTCTAATAAATTTTTAGGAATTGCATGTTTCGCATCCGGTTATACTACTTTAATTGTTGCATGTAATCAACGATAGGATTTAACACTAAAATTATGATTGTCTTAGTATGTGCACAACTAATGCACCAATACGCTTATGTCATGTGAAATAAAATTATAGCAAACAAGTTTTCTACTAGATGAAAAAATAGGACTAATTTTATATTCATAAATTCAGGTTAGTAAATAAATAAGATAGATCTCGGTGGTGCATTGGCTGCAGAAGGGGAGCCAGTAAAAGCCTTGGTGGGGCTTAAGCCCCCACCAACAATTTCTTTTTTTGCTATAGAAATTTTCTTCATTTTTTCAGATAGAATTGGCGAAGCGATAGAAAATTTGATGATAGTATCCACCAACGATAATACCAAACTCATTATTAGGGAACAGTGGAGTCTACATACATTAGCATTTATATTTGTTTAATCTTCTATACTGTGGAATTGAGGACTGAATAGAAATGGTTGAAGTACAAGAATGAAGGCACAATGAATTTATTGCAAGGTCCAGTTAGAAGGGGTTTCCTCGGCCAGTATCCGCTGGAGCTCGGTGGGGCGGCAGGGAACGGTAAGGGCGCCGCCGTGATCAAAGCCGTATTCTTCAGCAGCTTGCTCCAATAGCCGCAAGAATGAGGGGTGTGTGAGGAAACACAAGGGCACGATGAATCGCCCCAATTGATCGTCGTCCACCGCCATCACCGCAAAGTGCCCTTCCTTCACGTCCTCCGGCACCCTCATTTCCGCGCCGGAAGAATGCTTCTTGCCGGAAAGTAGACTCTTTTGTAGCCTCTTGAGGTTTAATACGTCAACGATTTTCTTCTTAGTGTTTGCCATTGCCACTTTTTCTTTGTGATATGAGGGTTTCTTTCTTTCTTTAGGTTTGGTGTGTACATATATATAGACTGTCGATGTTTCATGAAAGCCACGTACGAAATGCTTTTACTTCTTCTAACAGTACTAGCTAAGGTACGTACGTAAAAGTGTTGATACATATATAAATATCTCTATTGATACATATATAAAGCTTTCTATTATTGAAAAACCTAATAATGATAATAGTAGTAAGGAATACCTATAACCTTTGAATTATTGAACTTTGATTAAGCAATGATGTTGTACACTAAATAATAAGATTATTTATAAATTAGTATATTTTAATTTAATCTAATGTTACAGCCGAAATTGATTTACTCCCAAATTAGAGTGCTAGGGTTCACAAATTTTAGGGTTTTCAGTGAATAATTTTTTTTGTTTGGGTTTATTTATATTTAAATTTTAATATTTATCACATTAGTCTGTCACGCATACAAATATTTATATCATATTAGAGACAACTTAATTCTAATTTTAGAGTAAACTGATCTCACTCACAAAATCATAATCAATTACAAGTATAGTGATTTACAAACATAATTAATCCTTTTGTGATGTGCCAAAATCAAAATTTGGCTAAAACTCGATAATGTATTTTATGAAACCCTAGTATTATCATAACTATTAAAAATAGATAATATATAATTTTAATTTGATCTTTACTGTGATTTAAAGAAATGTTCTGAGTTCAATAAATAATAAATTTGTAATTGAGTTATTATAAATTTAGCATCAGATCAAATACCGACTATATATATAAAAGATGACCTGGAGTGACGGAATCCAACGTGGCACAAATAAAAATGATGTGAAATAGGAAGATAAGACGATAGAAGGGCGAGAGAGAGTAAGATGGTTGGGAGTGTGTTAATAAGGGAGACCGATGCATGTGAGCAAGTTTGAGAGCAACCATGAAAGGTCGCTGTTATAAGTTTGTCATTTCAGTTTAGTTTTCGATCAAATAATTGAAGACTGCTACTGCTTGAGAGTTTCGTGCGGCCTTTCATTACATAATATGTTGGTGGAATTCAAAAGTATAACATTAATTAAGTACATCTACGTGCATATACATTAGAATACTGTCACGATTTTTTGTTTGAAATTCTGTGTTACAGAGAATAGACTTGCCGGAAAATTACACGGAAATGGAGAATTACAATTGAAAATACAATTGAACTGAACCAAACTAACAAAGGAACT